>DWNR01000820.1:0-17494 GCA_018250455.1 Polygonus leo | reverse complement strand
CCCAGCCAATTTTTTTTGAATATATTCCATGTACAGACTTTCGACCCTCTTTAGCTTTATTATATGTATAGATAGATGAAATAATTTTCTCAAAGCAGATCTGATACATTTTCGTAAATTACGTAATTTTTCCAATTTTTTTCGGAAACAATTTAAATAAATATGAAAAGTTTAATGGTTTATGTTAAAATAATTGTGTTTTGTGAGTTAAATAGACTGATACTTTTGGATTCAAATAAAACACGTAGCCACTGCATTGAACAACTGTCACAGAGTATATATTATTCAGTGTAAGGCGCGAAATTTAAATTGTATTCAACAGTTTACTTTAATATTTTCTCCGAAATCGTGTGCGTGTTTGTATGAGGAGATGTATGAAAGTGGAAGAAGCTAGTATGTCAGAACCGTGTCGTTTGGCACTTGACACTCTCTGTCTACCCCGTTACGGATTTGGCGTGAAGATATGTGTGCGTGTGTGTGTGTGTGAATAGTTTAAAATTGATGCAAAAGTAACAATTTTTAATTTAAACCTAACACCGTGCTTATTGATATTTTAACTAAATGTGCCCAAAAATGCCAAACCGACACTAAAACATTTTCTACATTTTTCTCCGGACTCAAAACCAATTTCGTTTAAAATGACTGATGGTTTTTATAACAAAGTTAACATGAAATGTTTTGTCCGTCGATTTCGTAATCCACTGAAATAATGAACGTTATACTTTTGAACCATATGTCTAGGAAATAATTGTGTTTCGTTCCAAAAAATCCAGAATATTCCTTTTACATTACTTTTTAAGGTTTCCTAGCCAATTTTTTTTTAGTGTGTAAAGATAGCAACGAACATGCATTCCACCTGATGGTAAGTGGTCACTGCCGCCTATGGATATTAGAAATCATCCCCAAGAAAAATTGATTCAAATCCTTAGTTATTACTTACTTAGTAACTTATTACATCACTGATGCGTTGCTACCCCTTTTAATAGTCGGCTAGAGTCCCGTAAATCTGTTTTGGTGTAATAAGTCGATATGTGTAATGAAGGATGTTTAATACTGTTTATATTTAATATTTAATATTGTTGATATTATTTACTTTATTGGGGTTTAATTTGTTTTCTAATTTACACATATTTTCATAGTTATTTGACCTTAATCTTTTGCGGTTCACCAGGAATATCCTGAAATAGCAAGAACAGTGTATTTTATTGCCTGTCTACTCAGCACCGAAATCATAATTACAAAACAATAATTTAATTCTCTCTAATTTCTTCATCTTACACTTTTTTATTTTTGAAGTCACATCATTTTTTTTTATCATTTTCATGACCAGTTTTAATTCCATCATCTATCGAATTAACAGAATGCGATCAGACTTCTTTTACCAACAAAATATTAAATTGTAGTTTTCCTTATTGAAGCAATAAAACTATGTAATTCATTCATATCAATTTACGTATTCACTTAAATAAGAACATTCCTGAGATCTCTAGAAAGTCTTTAAAATTTTGAAAAGGTTTGCAAGATTTTAAAAGTCAAAGCGTTTGTAAAACAGAATGACATCATCTGTGGTGGAGCTTCGTTACACATAGATAGATACCATTTACAGACCGATCTGTGTAACGCAGACCAATTTTAATGATATTTCTTTTATTGTATAAAGGTAGCAAACGAGCATGCAGTCCACCTGATGGTAAGTGGTCATTGCCGCCCATGGATAACCGTAATCATTCCCAAGTATGATAGAATCATACCCGAATTTGATCACAGATGCGCTGCTACCCCTGAGGACTAAGATGTTCGCCTCGCGTTTAAGTATAGCCGGCAACCACGCCTCTTCAAACCTAAACACAATTAATTGCTTCGCGGAGGATTATGAGGGTGGCGGTGGTACCTCCCAAGTCGTACTTAACGAGTTCTACCACCAGCATGCTAGTAAGCAATAAGAATAAGTCGCCTCATTGTTAAAATAAGGTGTTATTTAGTACCTATTATTTCGTACCTGGTAAACACGAGCTGAACGACTGCACATACTTTTCGAATGGTGATTTTCACTGCTCCGTACCCAAAGGGCAAAAACGGAACTCTATTACTGTTTTTATTGATTATACCAATTTTAGTTTAATTACATTAATACAGAACAAATAAACTTTTTACTGATTTATGATGCTGATATCTGAATTTACATAATTGAAATTTTATTTGTTTATTACTATTCACATTTGCAGCAGTAAAAATAAAATCTTTACGACAAAAGTTAAGGTGAACGTAAAATGCTCTTCGATCTTGGGTGTTTGTGTCGCCAGATTGTCTGGTTAAATTATTTCAAAAAATGGTATCAAGATTAGATCTTCCTGATTTAACTATAAGTACACTTTATACATCTGAATGTAAATTTAAGTATGTGCTCACCATTTATTTAGGTAGCAAACGAGCATGCAGTCCACCTGGTGGTAAGGTTGACCACAAATGCGTTACTACCCTTGAGGACTAAGATGTTCACCTCTTTTGTAAGTATAACCGGCAACCACGCCTCTCCAAACCGAAACACAATAAATTGCTTTAAATATAAAAATGTATTTTGATTTTGTTTTATTTAACCTTCATAGCCCTCCGTAAATCAATTTAGGTATGTGTTTCGATTTGGAAAGGCGTGATTGCCAGCTACTCTTACGAACGAGGTGAACATCTTAATCCTCAGGAATAGCAATGCATCTGTGGTCAAACTCAGGTACGATATAATCGTACTTGGAAATGATTACTGCCAAGTGGACTGTATGCTCGTTTGCTACATTTATTAGATAAAAATTCAAAAAGCATTTTTTCAAAGTTGGTTCCTTTACAACATCGTACAAAATTTTTGAATGTCGCAAACTACTGCCATTTCGGAAAGTTCGCTATAAAAAATTAAAAATGTAATATGTAAGTGTATAACTTAGTTCGGCCACAAGTGTACTTGCACAAACAGTCCCAAAGGAACCGATGTCCTTCCTGTTATTACTTACGTGTGCAGTTCTAAGTTGTTTTCAGAAACAACTTCATTTCTAACATTTAAAGTCATTAAGTTTACTTATATTTGTTTCGAAATTGTTACTGCAGTAAAACTGAAACCGAAACACATTTTTTTCGCATACAATTTTTATTTTTATTACTAATATTTCTATGACATTTTTAGAGATAGTGTAAATCTTTGCTAATTCCATGCAATTAAAATAAAAAATTAAAAATGAATGATGAATAAAATAAAAAATTAATGATGATTTGTTTACGGTAATTTATCCTTCAGATGGACACTCGTGACAGTCTACCAAAGTATAGTAAGTAGTAAGCTGTTGCCGCCTTTGGACTTCGCATTACTAAGGGTCCATAAAAGATTATGAGGGTTTCGTTGTATCCTTAAGAACAAATAATTATGACAGAACAATATGAATTTCTTGGTGATAGAACTCATTTAGTTCGATATTGGAGGTACCACCGCCACCCTCTTAATCCTCCTTGAAGCAATTTATTGCGTTTCGGTTTGGGAAAGGCTTGTTTGCCGGCTATACTTAAACGCGAGGCGAATATCTTAGTCCTCAAGGGTAGCAACTCATCTGTGGTCAACCTCAAGTACGATTGATTCGTACTCGGGGATGATCACTAATGTCCATGGGCAGCAGTGACAACTTAGCATCAGGTGGACTGCATGCTCGTTTGCTACTTAAGACAATAAAAAAGGTAGCTATGAACCTACATACCGAAAATATTTTTCTTCTAACACACTAGTTTGTCTTTTAGCTGGTGACTCACAATACTCAGTCAAGAACTATAAGCTAGCTAAAGCGCAGTTCATACAAACACCGCCCGCGATAAGGACGGATGTGTATTTTGTGAGCTTCTTCTGTTTATATTTTATGATGTGCAAACAATAAGCCGTATCTAGAGACGTCGGACGTTCAATGACAGAAACATATTTCATATCGTTTTCGTGTGTAAATACCGTGTAAAGGTAGCAAACGAGCATGCACAGCTGGTCGTGATCACTGGCGCTCTAAGACATACGAATCAATCCCTGATACGATTGAATCGCTATTGTGGCTGAAATGACTAAGATGTTTGCCTCCTGTGTAAGTATAGATGGCAACCACGCCATTCCTGAATCGAAAAGGCTACAATATCTTCACGGAGGATTATAACCTGGCGGTGGTTGGCGGTTATTATTAATACAACGCGAAACAAACGCAGCATCATCGTGAACTAAGCCTTCGGTTGCGACAATATTTTTCTCTTTCAAAAGATTTTCTCGTTATAAACTTAAAGGATATTTTTCTTTTTATGATAATGCTGTCGCTATTAAGCAATAAACAGAATTTTTAAATAAAGAGGCAATAAAAATAAAAGCATTTGTTTGAGAGCATTATGTTATTTATTACTGACGATATGAATGGTATTTTAGTAACTTTATTGTCAAGTCGTAAAATTTAGACGCATAGTTCACTTTTAGAGCGTTCACTGTCGTCTATTTAATTGTGATTTAAAATTCGTGCCAAAAGTGCCACTACTTTGCTATTAAAATTTGAATTATAAGTTATAAAACGTAATTAAGTTTACTGCTATGTATTATACGATTAATTTATATCTTTTCTTAATAAATCTGTTTTCCGATTTGATTTTTAGGTCATTGGCAACGATGTCGCCGCACAATTTCCGTTCTATCAAAAGTACTTGTGATAGAAAGGAAAATTGTTTGTGAATGACAGTCAGACCCGCCAGGGATCTCAAAGGGCTCCGTTTTTGCGTACGGAAATTAAGTTCTATCTGTAGCGTAAATTTCTTAAAATTTCTTTGTATATTGTATTGTAAAGGCACGAGATTAATTTATATTTTACTAGTGTTCCCGGCCAGACTTCATTGTTATTTTCAGAGATTTATGTGGAAGAACACCGTGACATGCCATAAGTCGGGCTCCCACTATCATTTAAAAAAACCCACTCAAATACACACAAAAGATTCACAAATCCTTTTAGGAGAAGTTTAGTGTCAAATACACATACTGAAAAATCTATACTAATAATATAAATCTGAAGGGTTTGTTTATTTGTTTGTTTGAACTCGCAAATTTCAGGAACTGCTGGTTCTAATTGAAAAATTCTTTAAGTGTTTGATAGCCAATTTATTGTGAAAGGTTTATATAACATCACACTACGACCAATAGGAGCGGAGTATCAACGAAAAATGTTGCGGAAACTAAGAAAATTTGACCCACTCACTCTTATGTGACGCAAACAAAGTTGCGCGGATCAGCTAGTAATGTATATAAGGATCAATCGAATCGCTATGTTGCCCTATTAAATGATATATTTTCTTTTTACAGGTATCGAAATGACAACTATCCCGACGTCTTTGTGAAGGTAAGTTTACTTTATACACATATTTTAATAAAATAATGTATTCAAAAGTTCCTTGACATTTTTATATCTGCCGCGTTTTCATATTTATGTGTTTAATAAAATCGCATGTAAAACCCTTGACATTCTTCGAGTGAAGTTTGACGACCCCTATATTCATTACACAAATAGCGCTTGTATGAAATAGCTATGGAATGGCCTGCTCTATATCTATATAATAAAATTGTTACTGGATGACGTCTGTACTCTATGAATGGGGGAATCTTTATAGAAGCAAAAGAAGCAAAAACAATCATTTTTAGATTTTTTGTCTATCTGTCTGTATCCTTGTACGCGCATCACTTGCGCGTAACTAAAAATATGGTTTATGTTTTATCTTAACATATCCTCTAAAAACCGAAATTGGTATAACAAAATCCTATCGTGTCGCATACGAAGCCGCGGGAAATAGCTAGTATAGTATAAAAACAGTAACGTGGCTGCCATGACACGTAATCCATCGCTTTTTGCATGTTAATTAAACAAAAACACTCAATTCCACACGGTATGTGCTTTTACGAAGTAATTTATTCTTACAAAATTTTACCTGAACTTATATGACTAAGTTATTGGTATTCTTGTGGTATTCTTTTTTTTTATACATATACTGTGGTACTGTGGTATTGTATATACCACCTGGTAGTAGGTGGTAGAACTCGTGTAGGTTCGACCGAGCAGGTATAACCGTCACCTCCATAATCCTCTTTGAAGCAATGCTAGTTGGCCGGCTTTGGAGAGGCGTAATTATCGGATATTCTTGCACACGAACCAAACATCTTAGTCCTTAGAGATAGCAACGCATCCGAGGTAGCAGTACTAATGCCCACGAACAGTGACCACTTTCCATCGAGTAGACTACACGTATGTTTCTGTCATTAGATCGCTTAGTACCTTTTAACAGGCTTACGTTTGGCCTCAATCCCATCTGATCTTTATAGTGATAAAGCCATGTAGCTTCATCCTGTGTAGCAGACTCGCGTAGATGTGCATCCAGCCGTCGAGTCCAAAGGTACCATATATCATTTCCAAGTACGATTAAATCATACCAGAATTTGATCACATATGCGTTGCTAGGTTGCTACCTATAAGATGTTCACCTCGTGTATAATAGCCGCCCACGCCGGGGTGACGGTGTTACTTCCCCGGTCGAACTACACCTGGCAAAATTCTACCACCTGGCAAAAAATAAGGCATATTTCCAAAATGTAATTAGAGTCGCTTAAGTAGTTTTGGGGTAGATTAGCGTGTACCAACTTCGTGCCACGGGATTTCTAATACATTAAAGAGATTATAAAAATAAAAATAAATAGAACGTATGAATTGCACAAGTACTGTCAGTACATTCTTATATAGTCCGTATAAGTATAAAGTTACGTGGCCAGTCTTCACTTGAACTACTTACATTGCCACGCGACGGTAACTTGCGGTGGGAACTCATGGGGCGACTTTTAGTCGCACCAGCGCACTGTGTAGCTAAGCTGGGTCGTAGGTACCTGGGAGGAGGAAGTTGGAGCCTCGAGACGAATATCCTTACGTCAGCAAAAGTCGGTACTAATAATTCAATACCTTGAGGTCTATTTCATGGTTCTAGTTGTCAATGTGACCTCGCGATTTTCGCCCGCAACATGTACGATAGTTTGCGGTTCCTGGTGTACCTGTGGTCAACTTGTACAATCTCCACCGCCGCGGTTTGTATGTCATAGCTTATAAGCTGTGGTGTCGTGAGTTTAACTTAAATAAATTAAAAATAAATAAAACAGTTGAGTCGAAAACAAGTGCTGTGCGATTATAAATCGCTCCAGAGTTCTCAGCCTAACGCGTCGTTCCGGTGAAGAAAAGTGGCGGTAATTACCCGCAGGTAAGACAGGCATTCCATCTAAGTTCACAAGGGTTGCAACGCACCTGCGCTGCGGCCGAGAGGCATACCAGATGCCACTCGGATGTCAATAGCCCGACACCGCTTGCCATCTGCTTGTAGATTTCATTTTTATTTTAGGATTTCGTACCAGAAGAGGCACTCTTTGGACCCTTCGCCCGTCCTTCTGTCTGTCACTTGGTTCTTAAATCTTAATGGGTACACATTTCATATTTTCATTGCTCACTTAATGTGTATTACTATATATGTCACAATATGCTTTCATAAATTATTTTCAAAACATACTTTGTTACAGCGTCATCTGTATTACACTATCATCAGTGGGTGGCACGGAACCCTTAGTGCAAATTCGCCTCACACTTGCCCTATTAATTATTCACATTTTTTCCCGCAAAACTTTGCATATAGCATGTAATCTATAATGGACGCTAATAATGATTATCTCCGTTTGGCAAGAGGCGTGCGCTCTCATGCATGAAGACAAATGATAGGTCCACGTGCGCGCTCTATTTGTTGCTCGCGTCCAGTGGCCTAATTATGCAACTTGAATTATAACCATATTGTGAGTTTAATAGTATACGCGGCCATGATATTATCTCACTGTAATGTTGTATAGAAACGTATAACATAGTTATCTAATGTATTTAAGGGCAGAGATATAAATTCCGGCCTAGTGGTCCGATTCAGGTCTCCCACGCTAAAGGTCCAAGTTCAATATAACTTTTGAACTTTAATTAGGATTAAAAAATCGCATTCGGTAAATACTAAGATCATTACGGTAATGGTGATGCGCCATGGTCGGAAAATCTTTATGGATAAGAGTTCTCTATATTTCTCGAAAAGATGCGTCACGTGTACAAATCTGCATTTAATTAACATGGTGTGATATCATCTTAACGCTTAAAGATACCCGCTGGCAAAAGTGGGACAGTAACTGTTTATTGGTGATTTCATTTACATACTAATAAATCGATTTTTACTTAAAAAACGATGCTACGAAACTGTAAAGGCTTTTGTAGTTCAATATAAAGCAGGATGCTTGATGATAATGATGCAGGATGATTGCAATGTGATTGACGACATCGTTGTTCTTTATAATACGTTTCAAAGGGTGTATGAAATGTATCAATATGCATTAAATTAAAATCTTAACGCTTAAAGACATATGTTGGCAAAAGCAGGACAGTAACTGTTTGTAATTTAATTTACGTTGTAATAAATTGATGTCTTACTTGAAAAACTGATACTAAGAAAATGTAAAAACCTTTGTAGTTTTATACAAAGCCATCCTGCAGTGTGAATCACTTGTGTCGGGTAATTAAAGGTACCGGGAGTTTTTTTTCTTCCGGTCTACCTGAGCCTAAGAGAGATACTCATAGACTCATAGCCGAAGAATGAATGATTTTTTTGATGTAACATTGTACTTAGACATCTTTGACTTTCATTAAGAGTATCTATACAGGGTGTTTGGCTGAGGGTTAGCGACAATTTAAGGTGAACTATTTAACGATACTACAAAACCGTAAACATCTTTGCAGTTTAATACAAAGCCATCCTGCAATATGAATGGGTGACGGGTTATTAAAAGTGCCAGAATTTTTTTCCGTCAGCGTATTGCTTCCAGTTTACCTGAGCCTAAAACTTTGCATAAAATATAATCTTCGTATATCATCTAATTATATATAGAAATGTACAATATTTTTTCCGAAATTTATCAATCTGCATGTAATTAACATGGTGTGATATCGTCTTAACTCTTAAAGAGACCCGTTGGCAAAAGTGGGACAATAACTGTTTGTAGGTGATTAATTGTATATATTAATAAATCGATGTTTTACCTGAAAAACCTATACAACGAAACTGTACAGGCTTTTGTAGTTTTATACAAAGCCGTCCTGCAGTATGAATCACTTAGATGATGGGTTTACAAGTGTCTGCAGTATTTTTTTCTCATCAGTTTCTTTCTTCCGGTCTACCTGCGTTTATGAGAGGTTCTCAAAGCCGATGATTGAATGAGTTTATTGATGTAACACTGTACTTTTCGTCTTTGACTTTCATATTAATGAAAGTGACTATACAGGGTGTTTGGCGGAAGGTTAGCGACAATTGACGGGCATGATCTATTCTATATCTACATAGGTTATGAGACTTTTTAAAATTCTTGGGTGGATCTAACAATAATGTCTAGTTCTCTGGGTCTACCTTTTGGTGTCGTATTCGACATTTATTAAAAAGAAATATCTATTAATAACCATTAAATAAAAACAGTAATTAGTTTTTACATGTTTTAAAACTATTTTTTTGTTTTTAGATTTAAAACTGGATCGCTAATGTATTTTTTCTTTATAGAATATTCTGATAATAAATATAATTAATTTGGATTTATATTTACATTTCTATAGCGTTTGGAACGAGGACACAACCTAAAACATCACAACACTCGCTTTCAAAACTTTCGATTTTAAACTACTTCACAGCTTTACTTTATGGCTTTACCCAAATTTTCGCCCACCGGCAATTAAAAAGGTCCGTGTCTCCTTCAGTTAAAATAACAAACATAATTAATTAACAGTGAAAATGTTTGTCCCAGACAAAACTATGTAAGTCCATAAAATACACGGTTACTACAAACAATATCTAATACGTTTTAATAAAAAAAACATGTCATGGTGTTTGTTATCCTCTGAGATTTTCACCGATTTTTATCAATTTTTTGTGTATATAGACTAATTCTCAGATCTGGCAGATCGTTGGCTATTTATATACCCCTAGGCCCTAGGCGATAAGGGTGGCCCTATCCAGATTATTATTTTTTTGTCTTGGGATAATATTTTTTTTTTACGATTCGGAATAAAAAAGACTTACAACCCTTAATTTTCAATCATTGTTTTAGTATTTCTATTTATATGGCAGATCAACGTTTGCCGAGTCAGTTAGTATATATTCTGGGTTCGTACTTTAGCTCCGTTGTCCATCCGTTATATGTCCGCTGTCGCAGGATTGATTCTACTGAACCAGGTGTCTAGATCATCCGATTTATAAGAAGTGTATATTTTTACTACTAAGATAATAAGGTTAAAAATTAAAGCAATCCCCATACACATAAACTGGTATTGTACCGGCCGGGACGGTTAATACAAACAATACTCCTTATAACGCTAATGCTCTCAATAAACCCACGCATTTGACGCATTGCGACGTCCTTGCCTTTAAGTACTGTTCTTTATTCCTAGGATGATAAACTTAGTTCAAAGTTAAGCGAGCTGGTGATTTATTGCCGAATTCACTTTGTTAATGGTCTCTTGGTATTCTTGGTATTCAGTATGTCGAGGATGAAATATCGACTTCGTCGCACCGATTTTATACGATACCTTGAGCCAAGCCGTGTTTAATCCAAATTTAACTAGTTTAGAATAGTTTAGAATGTTTTCGCAACACTTGCAAACTTGTTTAATTTTATTTGTCTCGCATGTGTCCAAATGAAAAGTCTCTATATTGTCACTCATGTCTGTCTATCCGTTCGACACAGCCAATTTGCCCCGAGTCTTCAGGTCCGATTAAGTTGGAATCTGGTACACATGGGAATTTCTGTAACGCAAACGCGGACGTGTAATGTAAATTTGAGCGCACGACAGTGCAGGCCAAAGTTCAGATTTTATTTTTAATATATACTTTTGCTTTTTTACCTAATATGCAATCAAAACACATGTTTTTTCAAATATGAAAATGTAAAACAGAAGTTCTTGCGTCACACCGCGAGGGTGGCTCTTTAATATTATTATGTACTAGCTGACCCACGCAACTTCGTTTGCGTCATATAAGAGTGGGTCAATTTTTTTTAGATTCCTGGATTCTTATATTCTCCACGATGATTATATGCTCCACGAGAGCACTTAATTGGAATAAAAAGTATCCTATAATCTATGTCTGTGAACCAAATTTCATCAAAATCCGTTCAGTACTTTCGGCGTGATTGACGATTATCAAGATTCCTGTTTTATCCCAAGGGCGCATTTAATCGGGATAAAAAGTATCCATTCACCCAAGCTGTCTGTATACCAAATTTCATCAAAATCCGTTTAGTAGTTCCAGCGTGATTGACGGACAAACATCCAAACAAACAAACTTTCACATTTATAATATTAGTAGGATAACTCAAATTAATACTTTTAAAATTATTTCGAACAAATATGAAAATTGACGATTTCTTTTAGAAAGAAGATGGTAACCATTTCCGATTGACATTCCGTAAAACTATTGAACGTATTTTTTTGAAAAATTACAGAAAAGAGTTATTTAGTTATATCAGATAGGAAGAAAACCTATAAGAATCTATATGTAAGAAGAAATCGTATAAGAATCTTCATCGAACAAATCCTATAAGTGTATGGTCTTAAAATAACTTTTGTTTAATACTTTACTTGTATTCCTTTACAAGAGACGATAGATTTTTGTAAATAATCATTTAAATAAAGAAATGATATATTAAAACTATTCAAATTCGGGGAAATATTTCAATGTCAAGAGTACCACGAACTTTAACGGCACTGATTTATGTTAGTAAAGTATAATCCGAATAATTTAAATTGCTGTTTAATTTCTATTAGCATATACAAAATCTAGCTTCTGGTGAACAATAGTAAATATATCTAGTTATTTCGCTAATCCTATAGGAAGAGCAATTAAAAGTTCATTCAAAACTTATTACTTTAACTATCAATCACTTGATTTTAGGAGATAAAACCAATACACACAACGAGATAAATCGTAAACCGGTCCAAATGTCGATCTCACCCGGATGCTGCTGCCGTGTACGTATTCACTCTTGACCTTTGTGAAACGTCAAACTTATATTTTGAATGTATTTGTTGTATATACATACGTAAAGCATAGATAACCGATAGATAATGTAATATTTTGTTTATTAAATATAATATAGTAATGTTGAGTTATGACTTGTTCTATTTGGCACAGTAAAACTTATTGTCGTCATATAGTGTCGTGTAAGTTTAGTTAATTGTTTAACCCAATAAAATCAATACGTCCAATAATAATCCACCCCAAGTAAGATGAGTCACGCGGGCAAAACTAGATTTCGAGGACTTAGCAATTTTATTACAGTGGTATTGGTGGGTAATTTGTTTTATTTCTATATTTATACAATTTTTCTTCTTTAACTGACTTAAAGAGCAATATATTCAACAGCCAATTACATTCGCAAGATTCTGTACCGTTTTTTACATGTTATTTTATTCGATATCCAATAGAAATGGTGTTTTCTTTCATTAATTTCATTCATTCATATTTTCATTTGTTGGTTTATTTAAAAGGTTATCTAAATGTATATTAAATTAATTAAATATTACCCTACTTTTACTATAATAATAAACGTATCTATAAAGTTCTTATAAGACACCACCTCGTTTATTTTTCACTTTATTAGTGAATGCGCCATAATGATAAAACTAGACCAACCTCTAATTTATAGTTATAGCTTTTGATGATAGCTTTATAAAGCCAAGACTGTGGGACGAACGGTGTTGGGTCAGTTTTTTGAATCCTTTTTCAGAAAGGCACTCTAAAAACAAACGATTCGTATCCGATGAGTCACGTCTCGGTGGAACCGGTCCCGGAATCGCTCTCAGCACGTCGACATTCACCGCTGTCTAAAGTTCAGCTTTACCTTAATCCAATGTGTTGTTCTAAAATTTTTGTTCTCTTATAAGTACGAAATAAGAAAGTTTTTATAATTTAAAATTTTGTTTTCATAATTTATACGTGTTTCTTTGTCCATCTTGATATATGAGATAGTTTAAATCTCGATTCATTCTTATTTTTTTTTGGAAATTTAATTTGCTGGCAGTCGGATGCCGGGGCTATAAAAACAAATAATAATATATCACGATATTACCCAGAAAACAAATAAAGGCCATGGTAATATCAATAAACAAGAAGACTTCTAAACTATACAAATTTTGTCAACTTTTCACCATTGTCCTTTTCACCATTTTGTCAGCTTTTCACCATAATCTCAATCAAACTGACCCAATAGCAAGTATTGTTCGTTCTTGAGGAACACATTAAAAATGTTAGTAAAATCAATGTATTTATTGTCATACGCAATGTTTGCTATGAGTATGAAGTAACAAACAACTTATCCCTATTATTTATAGCATCTAGACGTTAGTCGTTGTAGGACTTCGTACTATCCAATGTCTACGTGTGTTATTATATTGTCAGCTTTACAAACGTTTCGCAATGATATTATTTATAAGAGATATGTTACTAATGCACAAAAAGTGAAGATACAAACACGTTTGCCTGGTGGTAGAACTTATGTAGTTCAACCGGAGAGGTACCACCGCCACCCTCATAATCTTCCGTGAAGCAATTTATTGTGTTTGGTTTGGTTTGCTGGCTATACTTACAAACGAGGCGAACATCCTAGTCCTCAAGGTTAGTAACGCATTTGTGGTCAACCTTGGACAATCGTACTTGAGGATGACTACTCATGTCCATGGGCGGTAGTGACCACTTATCATCAGGTGGACTGCATGCTCATTTGCTACCTTTACACAGTTAAAACAAAGTCTCATTTGTCACAATGATATACTTGCGCGATTAATCAATCTAGAGTTTTTTTTTGTTCCAATATGAATATTACGAAAATAATACTAACATGTAGAATTTCGTATTTCACAAGTCCAAAGCGTGGTATTTATTACCACTCGTGAATATGTTAAAATATGGGGTAGTTAAGAAAAAAAACGTCTCAATACCAATCGGTACACATTTCAGCCATAATTTAGTATGGACGTAACATATGTAGTTAAAAAACATTTCACTAACAAAACATTCGCTTTTCCCAAGGTCAATTCTTAATATAATAAAATTGTGATAAAGAGAACGTTACGTTAAATACACGTGACAGTTTAGACCTTGTTACAAATTTGCTGTATTGTAGCGGTGCGATGGTAGGATTTACATATCGTCTAAAGTATGTGATGAAATTTCTTTTCATTTTAGATTGGGCTGCTCCCTGTTCCGATATTGGATTAAGGTATAAATAAAATACAAAAAAATGTTTTTGTTAAATGATTTAATTGAACGAAAATATAACAAACAATAATTTCATGACATTAGAGACAGCGTCGAATAACTGTTTGTTACGAATATATGCGAACCATTTAAAGAAATATTTTCAAACGTGTTTATAAAAATATTCTGTAAGTTAGCCTACAAACACAAATTTCATGGAAATACAGCCAGAAAACTAGTTATCCAAGAAGAGTGATTAGAAATCGAGATACATTTGACGAGCCCAAACTTTGCATGATTTCGTCCGTCAAAGTGGAAATCTGAAAACGATGTTCCTTAAATTTTATCTGTCAAACCATCTTAAGTTCTAGTTAAAAGTTTAAAATAACATGTTATCTTATATAGGTATAATGTCGCTTATCACTTATCACAAACAGAATTTATTTTTTATTTATAAAGGTTGAATAACATATCTATTCTATGAGTAACCGCAATAATGTTGATGACATTAAAATGTAGCGAGTCCGCGGTTCCAAGTGGCCTCGGAGCATCGGAGGCCAGCACGTATCAAACGCGCTAACCTTCTGGTTTGGCGCATTTGTGAGAATTTGTTAGAAGTCTTAAAATTACGAGTAACTGCAGTAAGCATTTCTGTCTGCAGAACATTAATACGGTGACCTGTACTTTGGAAAGAATTATGTTAAGTTTTTCACGTAGGTGAAGTTGTATCTACTATTCTTATGACGCTATTTCTTAATTAGATTTTAGTTTCTCTATTCTTATGGTTTGTAGTAGCATACATATATTTGGTGGTTCAAAATCTTTATTGAACCCATAGTAGCCTATGTTTATTTTTAATTTCTGTCAAAGCAAGACAATAACACAGCCAAAGTTGTCGCTGACAAGGAAAATGTAAAGCAATTGGACAGCCTCTGAATGCCACTATAACCTTCGGTTAATTGGAAGGCTCGTCCGCCGTATCGACCGCAACGCACAACCACGCTCAGCCTTGGACGCACACCCAGTTTCACAGAACACCCTAATGCTTCCCTGTTTAATAAAGTAAAAGACATTTGAGCACTCTCTACATAGGCAACGATGAGTGACACTCTACCTAAAAATATGTTTTTGGCAGTGAAAATACAGAAAAGAAATCTATTTAATATTATGAAATGAAGCAAAAACTTTGTACCTCTTTTTACGGATTCTCCGTATCGGATCTCCGTGGACGGAGGAGTGCGTTTGACATAAATGTTTATGCGTAAAGTCAACCTGACAAGAGATTATTATCTGTCACTCCATGTCAACTATAATCATTCTCATACACATAGTTTGTTAATTCAGAAAAATATATAAAAACGGTCCTTATTTCAGTCTATTTTATATTGGGTTTGTTTTTGTAATGCTCAAATTTGGAGCTCAAGGCGACCACTAGTACTAATAGATAGCCTAATCCTTTTTGGGATGAAGATACTTCCATCTACAAATAGGATTAGGGTTCGACCTTACAGGCTTGAGAAACGAACCTATTGTTACCCTAAATGTGGAGATAGAAAATAGGTGAATTTATCTCATGTATCCAATATGCCGAATACTGGGCACATCTACAAAAAGCGGTTACGTCGATATTACAAAATACTTTACCTTTTCCTTTTTATAGAGTAGGTACATTGCTTTACAAAAATTAAACTGAGTTAAAAGTTATAATAAAATTGAAAAAATAATACATAGAAACGTTAAAAATAAAGTATGAAACCCTGTAGGTAATATATGACCGGTGTATTTATTAAATTACTTCTGTCCATGTTTTATTAGGCTTTGCAAAACTTGAGACATTGATAAAATCTATTCCATTTCAGTCTTAATAACAGTAACTGCTGTTAGTGGTATCATTACATCGTTAGCCTTATTCAATACCAGCGTGTGTTTTCCCCACGAATCGTACTTAAATATTTACAGGGCTTAATGTACATGAAACGGCCCGTCCTTTTTGATTCAATACTATCTAAGATTATGCCATTTATAACTATAGACAGACGAAAAAAAACTTTTTTTACGGTAATATTTATCGATGCTGATTTTGTGGAATTCGAATTCATGTAGGCCACTAGCGTTTTTCGAACGTTTGCGTCCGACGCCTGCGTAGCGATAACGTTGCTTTCACGCAGTTTTCACACTTCTGCTGAACGAAGCCAACACGCTGTCAGCAGTGATGCAACCTAAGCTAACAAATTAAGTAAGTGCACTTACAAATGTTTTCTTTCAGACGGATCCATAAACTACTTAATCAAGTTACGGAGTTACGTACATACTTCTTATGCCGAGAACGTGCAGCGTACTACGTAACCTTCTTATCTGATTACTTCATTCATATAGTTTGTGCATGTGTTTGATGAGTAAGTTGCTAATAGATTGCTCAGTGTTAAAACGTCATGTATTATGTACATTTCTTGTTATAGTTCATTCGGAAATTTCAAACTCTTTTATTTCGTACTTATACAAAACAGGGATTCTCTCAGTTTAATGGATTTATGAAAACGTATCCATATTTCCTAATTAATAGTAGGTCAAATATTAAGCTATATCTCATCATTTTTAACCGATTTTAAGAAAGGTAAATAAGAAAGAACCTTTACCGATTTGACAGTTTCGTATGTTACTACTTTTTGTATGTTTTCTGTTTGTGAACCAGTAATACTTTTTATTGTCTATTTCACTGTCTTCATTGAATTATAGTTAATTGAAGTAGAATATAATCGAAGGGAAGAAGTGTATTGTGGTATGAATGGAGTATTTATTAAATATTAGATATTCAAGTAATATGAATTTATAATAAACTAGCACCTTAGCTGTGCTTAAGTGCTTAAATTTAGGCAAAATTAGATCAAAATTCCATTACCGAGATGTTGCAAGGTCGAGCAACGTGGCAATGAACATGATTGGGTTCTAACTTCGTTTCGACGTGTACGGCCTAATCTCTCGTATTCCCTCCACTTCCGTGAATTTTACATTTTTGGCATCGCCCTCACTCTGCAAAATGGTTGTGTAACAATGCAGGTACGACTGCATCGAAATATTTATTATTAAACTAGCTGTGCCCGCGGCTCCGCCCGCTACCCCTCCTTTTAGGGGTTGAATTTTTATGGCCTAAAACACG
>DWNR01000819.1:0-17505 GCA_018250455.1 Polygonus leo | reverse complement strand
CGCCTTTTTTGAAGAACCCCATGTCATAGCGCGTCGGGAATACCTCGGGGGGAAGCTCATTCCACATCTTGCACGTAATAATAATAATATCTTGATAATTTTCGTAGTTTGGAATTTTAACCAAATAGAGAGATATTTTTGTGTTCTAATATCACAAACGAAAACTGAATGTATATTTTTATAACCATGTTATACTTGAGACCGGTATTACTTATATTTCGTATAACCTGAAACAAAATAGATGCACATTCTATCAGAAATTCAGAGAGCGCTTTTTACATTTCGTTTATGAAAAAGTATTCCATTTCGAGGTCCATTTATTACTGTAATCATGTGCATGTGAACAAGCCAGACCCTTATCCAGTCTGAGCAGAGGCGCTTAGCTTCGTTACAAATTGCTGTAGGCCAGAGCGACGGGTCTCATCGACTGTAGTAAGACCAGGTCTTGTGCTATAAAGAGGACATTCCTAGCTTTTCAACTAAAAGGAGCTAATTTATATATCACTACTTTTTAGTATTCATAAAAAAGAATTCCATTCCGAGGTCCATTTATTACTGTAATCGTGTGCATGTGAACAAGCCAGACCCTTATCCAGTCTGATCAAAAACGCTTAGCTTCGTTACAAATTGCTGTAGGCCAGAGCGACGAAATCATCGACTGTAGTGAGACCCAAGTCTTGTGCTATAAGGACATTCCTAGCTTTTTAACTAAGAAGGAGCTAGTTTATATGTCAACTACTTTAAGGTGCATAATAATTATGTTACTTGGACAGGATTTATTGTAATATAGAATTTACCAAAGAGGCGTTGATTGTTGGTTTTTAAATCAATTGTCTCATCAAAACTTAAAAGAACTATTACTAAAGGAATTAGTGGTATTATTACTCGTAATAGGAAATTTCCTCAAATTATTTCTTATTATTTATTAAAATACCTCAACCACCAAAATATGCATGCTATTTCATTCTGTTGTAATGTTTAAGTGAAAATATACGTAATGTTTATACAAATTCTCATATTTATTAATTCTTAAATAAAGTATCTTCCAATACTACATTTCTTTAAAAAAAACTGTCATATCTCTGGAATTGCATACAGTATCTCACAGAAAATGAAAACTGTCATATCCCTGATATTTTCAAACAGAATTTTGCAGCAAAATATGGTGGCACTAGCCGTCACGTCCCACGGATTGAAGTTGACGCAACTATCTGAATATTTACGAAGTTGCTAAAGGACCTTTGGTTTTAGATGCTCGTTAGACGGCTCGTTCTATTTACACAGAGTTATATAGTTTTTGGAACTTCTTGACAAGGTTATCTCATTTATTTTGTGTATGCTTAATAGTCTCAAGTTAAGTCGTTGATTTTGCTTTTAAAATAGAATGTTACTAAATTGATTAACGAATGAAATATGTAAAGAAACGGATTAGCTAACATTTTGGCAACATGTATGCAGACATGTTAAAGAAATTATGTTATCCATATTAAAATTATGTTACTAAGAATTTCAATAGGCACATTAGATGATTTGTTCAGACGCTATTCTTAAAGCGTCTTGATAAAAATTAATATGTTTTTATAGATATAAATATGTGTAGGAGTCTTAATAAAATTAATCGTAAATAAAGTATTCCAAATTTTATTAAGGACTTATAAGAGACACTACAATCAGTCGCAGCTGTGAAATATGTAAGCAAGTACATAACTCTAATTTTTACAAAAACATAATTAAAAACAGTAGAAAACACCACTAAACATGGTTTTATTTATAAATAACACGTCATTATGTGCGTTCATAATTATATTAGGTACTTGTATTCAAGATCTAGTCGAATTAATTTCATTAAAATATATATAGGAGAACAAAATAGATAAAAGTAAGCATTGTTATCTTACAGTAACGTTACGTCAAATTACTTTCATGACCTCTACAAATCTTGTAAGGATGCCAAAAGGATATCTGTATAAAGCGAACATAAAAATACTATAAAGAATAATCCTTTGTGTAAGTACTATGTTCATAGGTCTACGTTTACTTATTAACTAATGCATGTTTTGGCATATAACATATGTGGTTTATCGTCATTTGATTTCATAAAACTCATATTTTTGCATGCAATCTACCCGACACTAATTAGTCACTGTTACGGGCATTTGTATTATACTTTGCCAGATGGTAAAACTTACGTAGTTCGACCGGGAAGGTACCACCGCCACCCTCATAATTCTCCGTGAAGCAATTTACTATGTTGCCGGTTCTACTAACACGCGAGGCGAACATCTTATTCTTCAAGACGCATTTGTAGTCAACCTCAAGTATCATTCAATCGTACTCGGGGATGATCACTTACGTCCATTACGGGCGGCAGTGACCATTTACCATCAGGTGGACTGCATACTCGTTTGCTACATTTTTACGATAAAAAAGCTAGAATTGAAGTCCTAATTAAAATGCGTGCTAAGGATTAAGATGTTCGCCTCATGTTTAAGTATGACCGGCAACCACACCTCTCCGGCCGAAACACATTTGCTTTACAAAGGACGAATTAAGCGTTTGTACGTTAATACAAGGTAATCTTTCCAAATTATGCAAGTTCTACCATCTGGTATAACATAGAACATAGAAGTATATCACTTGGTAATCAACGCGGGGTAAAACATTTTTGGAACGAAATTTCTACCGACCAAGCGAAGCGAGACTGAAAAAAACGTAACAAGTCTTTTATTGACATTTCATGCTATACATTACAGTTGTTTACTTATGCCTTTACATTAAATCAATTGAAATAAAAAAAAAAATTATTGTAACTTTAACAGAGTTGAGACTTGATATTTTACAATGTAAATTAAATTGGAAAGGAATTTCGTTTCGACCGGGGGTCCATAGACTGCTTACTCTCTTTTTTTATAGAACAGGGTTTCGTAAATTGGTTGGGATACCTCTCAAGATTACGTGAACCACTTTCTTCTTATAATGATTCATAAGATAGAAATATTCATAGCTCATAAATCTCTTTCCCATTTCCATCACAACGATATTAGGTATTAATAATTTCTTGTTATCTCAGAAATAAATAGTAACAACTTTGTCTTTGTCTATTAAAAAATTGAATAAAAAGCCAAGCAAAATACCCAATTATATGATTAATATACTAATCACACTTGTATAAATCAACTAATAACGCGACTGTCGTCAATATTAGTTTCGGCTACAAAATGCTTATTAATATTTATTGAAATATGAACAAGTTCATGATTTATTCTGGGCACACCTACATTTTTGCTTAAAAATCCTGCAGTAACGGAATCTAGCTGTCGTAAAAATGTTCGTTTGTGGTTCAAAGAAAGTTATGTAAAGAAATTTCATTTAATATCCGATTCTGATTTTGATTTGTTATTTTAAAAATATGTATATTAAGTTTATCAAAAAGTCCTACAAATATGTCCGAGTAATATTTATAAACCAATCTCTTTCATTGACTCCTTACAAGCCAAGACAAGGGGTACTCACCGTTCCATAGTCATAGACATAGACGATACCGACTAGACAGAAATCTCAATGATGAATTTGGATATCTACGAATATATTATGTTTATGCCTTCACCTATGTGTGTGCGTGGTACTCACGAAATATGGAATCTCGGTGTGGGACTGTAAGTTCTATTATTGGTAGTATTTAAGAAATGGTAGAAGTCATGTAGTACAACCAGGGAGGGACCACCCCCGCTCAACCGCCACTAAAGGGTAGTAACGCTTCTGTGGTCAACTTCAAGTACGTACTCAAGTTACCATCACCACCACCGCCACTTACCATCAGGTGGACTGCATGCTCTTTTGCTACCATAAGACGAAAAAAAATTGAAGTGAATATTTTTCTATATATTAGGATTTTTCTGTCACGCGTTACGGTCGCGTTATCTGCTTGTATGAAAAATATGTTTGAGTTATGATTCGCGCTGATAGAATCAAAGAAAACTTTCAGATGTTTTTGTTAACGTCTTTAGTTTGAATATTTTTTTATTGTTTTTTATTAAAAGAAACAGTAACAACATTGGAGTAGTCATAGTTAGTAGTTAGGTATCACGTAGTTATATCTGAGTGCAGTGAGCGGTGTGTGAATAAAATATATTGGCACGTGTCGCCAGCTGCGATGCGCCACTGTGACCTCAGTAGTCAGTACCAACTGAATGCATAGCGTTGTTTAAAACAACTTCGTACGTGGCTTACTGAAATGTGCACGAAATAGTAATTAAAATAGTTTTATTCTTTTATTTTTTATCGTATAAAGGCAGTAAACGAGCATGCAGTCCACCCGATGGTAAGTGGTCACTGCCACCTATGGACATCAGTAAACATCGCAAGCACAATTAAATCGTACCTAGGTTTGATCACAGATACGTTGCTGCCCCTGAGGACTAAGATGTTTGCCTCGTGTATAAGTATAGCCGGCAGCCACACCATTGTGCCACATATATTTCATTTATTAAAGCAGTGTTCCTAACAGATAAGATTCTGATCTGAAGAATGATTACCACTTGCATTGCTATTAATAATTTTACTTTACTTTGCTATTAAGGCAAATATCAAAATGTGTAAACACGAACTTTGCACTTGGCTAGCATAAGGTACAGCCTTAACACTTCACATTCAGAAAGGAAATTCATTAAACCTCAACACTTGCTGGACGATAGCCTAATCTTTCATATCATGACTGGCTTGTGAAGATCTATACAATATTGGAACTACAGTGCGTTAAGATGATGATGTATATTTTAATAATTTTACTAAGTATTGTCAATAAAAACTGGAATAGTAGAGCGTAGAATTTAAATTTGAGGCGTTTTACTTTGTTACACGTTTTTTCATACAAACTTTTAGGATTTTATGACTGTAGGTCCCGTAGCATTATCATAATATGATATGAACTTCCATTGCGTCATTCTATGATTATATTACAGTTATTCCCCAAAGACTACTAAGCTTAGCGATTCAAATTTATCGTATACACTTAAAACGTGATTCCTATGACGTCAAGGACTAATAAAACCAGTTTCAATTTAAAAAAAAAGATCATTTTTAACCGACGTCTGTATGTTAACTTAATAAGTGTTTGTATGTTTACTTATAAATTAGTTATTGTGTAATAATATTACTAAATATTTTATTCTGTACGAAATACTCAGTTTGTATATTTTTTAGATTCTTTTTATTTAATTGTTATTTCAAGTGTATCTAAACTTATTCATATATTTATTTTAACAGTAAAAGTCCTTACAATTATAGATTCAAAAACATTCTGTACTGTTTTATTTCTTATCTCTGATATTTTATAATAAAACTTATTGTGATCTTGCAAAATATTGTTGGATATTACAAAGGTACCGCTTATGTGAAGTTATTTTTATACATCTGATAAAATTGGACCTTTCGTTAGTCAACTTCAGACCTTTCCAAGTAAAGCTTGACCATCTCAGAATAAAAATTCTCTCATTTAGAACGAAATGAATACCGGATTTTTCCCTAAACTTTTTCTGTGGTCAGGGCCTGCTTCACTGCATTTGTTAAACGGTGTTTTTTATACTGTTCATATACAATTTTGTCAATTAGAATTAGTGAGATACTTAAAAAAATCAGTTTTGATTTTCCTTTACATATATACGTATACTTTTATGATTTTAATCATGATAATATAATTCAGTTTATGATTATAGCCGGCAACTTCGCTTATCCAACCAAAACACAGAGCTTGCTTTACAAGGATTATTAGAGATTACTAGAATGGTGGTATCTGCCTGGGATGGCCACATGAATTCTACGATTTAGTAATAAAACCAGATACAATATTAGTACTATTATGTAAAAGTAAAACTTTAATTTGAATCATTTATCGCTTGTCGTACATCTGCTTGTGGTCGAACAGTTCATCAATCCAGTTGTAAGGTGTACTTAGTGAAGGTATACCTACTATCCAGACGAGGCGCAATAAATGTAAGTTGGCAGCACCATTTTTACTACTATTTTTGCTCCTAATGATTAATAATCCGTAAAGCGGGCTTGTCAACTTGCTGGTCCAATTAAACTTATCTACTTATTTGTTTAAGATCTTTCTGAGTAATATTTTAAGCTGTGATTTTATGTTTTATCAATTTAGAAATCTTGCCTGGTGTAGTAACTAGAGTGTGTATGTATTTTTATCTATAGTACACAAGAAGAAGTTATACTTGTGGCAAATTATTATTAGAAAATCGGCCAAACGCGGGTCATGCTTCAGATCAGGGACGACGTGAACGTAGTTTGTACATAGTTTCTTGAATAACGACTATATATCATTGTTTGATAGTAGTAAGAGTTTGTAGTGTGATAGAAATATCCCTTTAAAGTAAGTTTATAATTTACTTTTGTTAGCCAGCGTCTACATATTACTGATTATGAAGTACTACAGTCGCAAATCAGACAATCGGACGGACAGATAACAAAATTTAGTACTAACATTAATGTAAAATACATAATAAGTAATGGCATTAACGAGGTCCTACAGGTAAATTGACGCCCTTAATGTCCTATATTAAAAGATTTAAAAAAATAGTTTCAATAACATAAACGCATTGAAAACATTATATCTTACTGAAAGAGGTAATATCAAGATTTTCCTTTAAAATAAATTAACCGTCTGGCCAGTTTCTCTCATGGGAAATAAAGGGAAATGTTCATATTTCTAAAATATCATATGCCAGACATGAAGGCAAACACTACACTTACACTTTGGATAATAGAAGAGTAGAAATGGCGACTACGAATATTTTTTCTCCACATCTTGATTTTATAATAAACCAAAAACTATAAATGTATAAATATTGTTGTGGAGTAATAAAGGTAGCAAGCAAGCGTGCAGGTCACTTGATTGTATGAAGGTGGTCATGGTGCTCCTCAGTCGACTTACATTGATTTATGTAGTTTTACCACCTGGTAGCGTTAGTATAGATTTTGTATGTATAACAAAAACGACTATAAAATGTTGACATATATCTAAGGACTATATTTACCCCTTAATAAAATTATAATTATGATGGCCATTCATTACAATATAATGTAGGATAGCTCACTTGAGAGCCAGTATGGCCACGAAAATATGAAATTATCTTACGATATTCTCCTATACAATACATATAAGACAAATCAGATGTGCCAATTTTATCGCCATAGCATCAAAGCCAGTAAGAACAGATCAAATATATCGATGCCAAGTATCCATAAAAATATAACTAGCTACAATGACCAGCACATTTCGAAGTGTGACTAAGCTAAATCCACAATAAAGTAACCACAATATCCGCTACACTAGCGTCTATAAATCTAGACTACATGTATCATCTGACTGCTTATGACCAAAACGGATTTCGAAAAAACCAATGCGATTTATTGCTTTCCTCTATATATGTTTCGGAGACATTGAACTTATCTTATAACAGATCTAATAACTACAGAAAAAGTTATATAATGGATGCAAAAATTCTTAAAAAATAATAACAATAACAAATTAAACGTATTGAAGAGATTAGGATAAGTTACTACTTACAAGTAATCGATGTACTTTTA
This sequence comes from Polygonus leo, assembly GCA_018250455.1. Classification (NCBI taxonomy): domain Eukaryota; kingdom Metazoa; phylum Arthropoda; class Insecta; order Lepidoptera; family Hesperiidae; genus Polygonus; species Polygonus leo. Next base: position 9,906 of record DWNR01000819.1, on the reverse strand, counting down.
AATGTTTAAATAAAACAGTTTTTTTAATGAAACTTTTGGCTTTGTCTTTGTCTTTTACTAATTTTTAACGGGTCACTCTCCCAGAGATATTTTATCCAAAATTTCTATGGAACCACAGAAATTGGTCGGAATTCAGGTCAGACGCTGCCTGAGCGCTAATCTTATTAACCTTCCAAAAGGTTCAAAACTAGATTTATCTTCGCAAGCATGTAATCCTTTGATAGCAGGTGGTAGGTGGTTTACACTGATACCCAGTAATAATACAGAAAATATCAACATCTGTCCTATCCCACGTGTATAATAGAAAAATCTCAACGAAAATTAAAACAAGATTTGTATGAGTCACACGCGAACATCCGCTGCGGCCCCCAAACTAGAATCCCCACAGCTAAATACTTATTACTAGCGGGCCGGCAGGGGTGCAACACATTTCTATTAATATTTTATGAATTGAACGTGCAATGTTTAAACCACGCTCACATCGTTCTGTTCTCGCGCGAGCTTCTACTTTGCATCGGTGGTTTAGTTATTTTGCGGTTTATAATGGATTTTCTGAATGAGTTTAATGTAACAGCTGACTGAAATGAATTCGCTATTTGGATATTAAATTTGGTACTGCTACAAATATGGAGTTTAATTCAGCTAGATTTAGAAATGCTATTATTGTATCAATGTTACAGCGGTGTTTCGATTTAGCGGTGGAAATGTAGACAACATACACGATGCATTTCAAATTTGTTCTGAATTTTGACTGAAGTTTGACCGCAATCTCACTTAATAGTGAGTCAGGTGTCTAGAGAGCTCCACGATTGCATAGAAGATGCTCTTCTATAGTCCAAGTTAGTCTTAGGGATAGAAAACTATGTATTATCGACTTTGGCTTGAGTGCCTGTATTTTAAGGCTGCTTTTGATGGTAAGTAATGAATCAGCTTTCTCAATAAAATACAGGTGCATTGATATTAAGGACTAGACACGTTCTCCATATAAATCAAAAAATAACATGATAACTGTTTCAAAATACTACCAATAAACTAAAATGTCCCATGATTTATTTAAGTGAGTAAAAAATGCTTGAAGGCTTTAAGTCCGCCTGTTGTTACAATGATAACAATAAAGTGTAAAGATAAGAATACATAAATAAATATCACAATAATCTTAGTAATCAACATACGATTAAGAAAATTATATTAAAGATCATTAAGATTAATACCAGGTAAGTAATGTTTATATTAGTTTACGTTACGTCACTGCTCACCGCAAGCTTCAACCCCTTCATCCCATCACCCCGCGGCGTCACCCTGACGCTCCCGTCACCCTGAGGCTCCCCGTCACCCGGGGCGCGGTATCGGGGACTACAGGCTGCATGAAATTACATAAGCCTCGCTACAATTTTTCAATCGTGTATCGCTCGGAGCGCAAACGCCTCGATCGCTCCCCAAATTGGAAATGTTTAGCAGTAATCTGCATGGTGATGAATGTTAAGCGAATAAGTTTGTTTAAATTCAATAAAGATCTTTACATTCACAGCTACAATTACTTGACATATAAAGACAAGTAGAGTTAGAACCTTATCCAGGACTGAAATGTACAATAATATAGAATAAAATAACTGAAACAATTGGTTCGCTGGTAATAGAACCCGAAACTTGAGGGGTCATCTGGCATACTCCTTGACTCTGCTTATAATTTAACGTCACTAAATATATTTAATCTACTTACCCCACAACCTCACTAAACATATTTAATCCACTTACACCACAAAAACTCCTAAAATACATTTGATTAAATAACGGCAAACCGTTAACACTGAATTTCACCAAAATTTCAACTTATGTCTATTTGGTTTGCAAAAAAATGAGAAAGTGAAAATATACGGCGTAAAATAAGGTACTTAGAGTTGACCTGAATGTTAAAAGTAATTATGAAAGCGAGGTCAACTTTATTCCCCTGTGAGGCCTCAAACATTTTAAGGTGTTTTCTTGGATAGACGTCGTTTAGTCTTTTTAAATGTATAAAAAGTAAATAAAAGCCAATTAAAAGTATATATTACTTTATGTTATAATATAATGTGTTAGTATAATGATAAATTATTTTAACTTGTAAGTTAAAAGTTATCTCTTAATGTAATTGCTAAGCATTTTCAAGTGAAAGGTAAGTACATGTTTATTAAGATTAGGTTAGTGTAAGTTAAATTATTATTGCCATATTACGTTAATTAAGTACATTTTAATGTAAACGTATTTAGAACTTAGTCAATAGAGCTATGTATATATTTTTTTCACAAAATTTAACGAACAAGTATGCAGTTCACCTCGTATTAGGTGGTCGTTAGTAATCAACCCAGGTACGAGGAATCATAACCGAGATTGACCACAGACGCGTTGCTACCCCTGAAGACTAAGATGTTCGCCTCGTGTATTGTAATGACACTAACTTGGACTAATCGTCCGCACCAATATTTTACAAACTAATATTCTTATAAATTTACCCTAACACTAACAGTCACATTGTAAAGACATTTTCGATTTTTTTCAGAAATGCAATGGACAACAGTTGCTACCTCTCATCAGGTAGATACTTGCTTGATACTTTAATAGCATAAAGAAGGATTCTATTTTTACTATAGTAACCCAACTTATTGTACAACTGAATTACAGAATCTATTGTCTGTTAACACTTTTTAATTCTTTAATGTATGGTGAATTATTATTAATATTATTCGATATCATAAATATTAATTATATTTATAATATCGAATGAAAATAGGCAAATAGCAAACGAGCATGCAGTCTACCTGATAGTAAGTGGTCACTGCCACCCATGAACAGTAGTCATCTTTCGATTAAATGACACCTGAGGTTAACCACAGATGGCAACATCTAGGTTCTAAAAATGTTTGCCTCGTTCGTAAGTAGGTATAGACGGTAACCATGCCTCTTGAAACTGAAAGCAAGAACTGCTTCAAGGCGGTTTATAAGGGTGGCGGTGGTCGAATTAAACGAGTTCTACCACCTGGCCAAATCTATTATCTGATATTTTTTTTTGAGTGTATGGTGAATTGTTACATTTTTTTCCTTCTGTATCCTCCTTATTTCTCAAGGTTTAACGTTGATTTATGTCGACCAACTTATTACAGTAAATTAAACGCAAAGCTATAACAAAAATGTCCTCTTGTTTGCTCACTTACGCGAAGTTTATTTTCAGGAAATTTGCTACAAAGCTTCCTCATTTTTTATAAACAAATAACAATTTTCATAATGGAGGCGCCATTTTTCAGTCTTAATTTCTCGGCCCCTCGCCGAGGTACGGCTTGAGAAAAGATTGATATATTCACTCTTTTCATTAAGTAAAATGATTAATAGTAATCCTCACCCCATTCTTTTACAGCTTCTTTTTGATTTGAGGACTATTTTGCTTAATAATGTCATTTTTATTTTCCCAGGGTTCTTGGTACGTGATATTTTCATCAATATCAAACAAAAACCATTACGTGGTCAAATATACTAGTAATATTAGTGAATACTAGTCAAGTCAATCAAGACTTGCATATTACCTAGACATTAGAGATCGAGTTATTATTTGTAGTAACTATAAAAATAATAACGTTGTATACATTAAAGACCACAAATAAGGACCCTTTGTGAAGTATATTGCCAATATTCGATCACCAAGACCCATAATAGAAATGTAAAATCATTTCAAATTTCAACTTCACTTCATATTTCTGTATGACCGGGAATCGAACCCACGAACCATGCACGCGGGGCTCCGCACTAAAACACTTCAAAAATTTCGTCTGTATTGTACTATTGTATCAGAACCCATATAAGCACTAAGCTAACAAAAGTCAATGAATCGTAGATTAATAGCAACAGACAGCGCTCGGAGGGAAGTGGCTTCTCGTGTAGCCCGCAAAGGGGAAGCTGTAATGTGATCAATGATCATTATTTCTGCATTCAATAATTAATTGAGACCGTTTATAATACGTTGCGTTCGCTATTAATTATGTCGTTTCAAACTAATGACGCGTTACAACGAACGAATTTGAAATGGCCATTTTTTCCGGTGTTTAAAGCTAGAATTTATTGCATGTCATAATTAAATTCGAATGTGCTATTGTATCACAAATATACGTAACTTGGTAGAGCTATTTTGTAAATAGCCGGATAGTATACTAGTTACACACTTTTGTAAAGAAACAAAAACGCATTAATTCCTACACGGTAAAAAAAATATATACTTATATATCCTGTAAGTTGATGTACCATGTAAATTAGATACCTGCCTACCTATACACTATTTTCCCCCTTGAGGAACACTTACGCGAGGATAAACCTGAGTACTTCCTCAATGAAGAATGTTTTGTTGTCAAATTTGACTATAACGGCCAACCCACAGCTGAAAATGGCGTTAATAGCTTGAGTGCCAAAGGGCACGGTTCTGACATACTTGCCTAGCTTCTTGCATTTGCTCAGGAGAGTTATTCTCCTCATACTAACACGCCGATTGCGGAGACTCTTGACACCTCCTTCAAAAAGCACACGATCAATTTGATCATGATATGTCAGTCTGGGTCTCCCTCGGTATCTACATCCGTCCACATTCGCATTGTATATCTGTTTTTTTTTTTGTTGGCGTTAATAGCTCATATATATTACGAGCAAATCTTTATGATAAAAACCTCCATTTAAGACCTCCATAAAAGTATATAGTTTCAAATATAGCAATATCAATCAGTCCTTTCCAATAATCCCTTCTTCACTTACCATCATGCAACGAATATTTAAGCATTTTTTATATGAGATCGTGAAAATAAACTGTAACCAAACAAAACTACAAAGTAAGAAACATTTCTCCTATTTCAATTTCAATACATTAACTCAAGTACATCGACATCAACTGAAGGATATAGGAAGCGTCCAGAGTAACTATCCATGTACATACTTAGTAGTTTTATATCTTAAGGCTAAGCGAGTTTATTACTCACTCCACTTCCTTACGAAGTCGATAGAGTTTTCACGTCGACAGCTGCGTGCCAATCAAATTAAGGGCGATTATCGTGTGATCGACCGATCGCTAAACGATCCTTCATGTAGCCAATCTACGGATTAAATTCTTTTACGCGATTACTACGGGGATTTCAACATAATCGCCTTTTAATATACTCCGTTCGCTTTGACGTATCCATCAAATTATGAGGAGGTACCTGTAATACTCATTATATGGACATGTATTCCGCGATATAAATGAAAAATCTGCTGCGTAGACAAAATGCTCAAATGAGCGAGATCTAAGACCCAAAATTCGTCTTTCTATACCAGGGTCCAGGTTTCAATCCACGGTTTAATATATTCATATTCATATTGTTTTTATATATTGTCACATAGATGTCATATTTATTATCACAGGCTTCAATAGCGCTTAGCTACAAAAACATAAAGTTTGAAGACCTTCGACGGGCATATTCAATGGGTCACAAAATGAGAAATAAGTTTAAAAAGTATTTTCTTCAAGTCTACAAACAAGTGGTCTCGTAGATTCAGCCAAATATTGTGCAAACATTCATAAAGGACGTACTCATTTCGTACTTCCATTAAATTAATTGAAATATGAGAATATTACTTTATGTTTGCACAAATGTGCATGAAAATTCATACATGTGAAAAAGAATCGTAAGCATAAATGTCGGAGTTAAACGTTACCTACAAATGGAATACGATGTTCAAAAATTCATAAACCTTTCAATACTGACCACTAAACTCAAGAAAAATAAAACATTCTAACAACAAGCCAAGAAAAATACCTTGAATTTTGTAGCTGTTTATAGAAGCACGCAATTATAATCTTAGGCTTCAAAATTACTCCGAGTACCGCTAAAACGCGCTTAGCTCGAGGACGGGATCTTAACATTTTTAGACTAGGCACTTTTAAGTCATTTCAGCACTTAGACTACAGCATTCAAACGCACAAAGACAAAGAGACCTGAAGACCAGTTTCATTAATTGACGTGCCGATTATCGTTAGAGTAGCTGGGGAGAATAAACCAAGACTGAGTAAATCATAGCGTAGTCAAAGTACGAAGTGCTTATGTCAGAATCGTCTCTTCACACCTCTAGTCCCCCTGTCTGATTAGACCCTAAAGTATGGTTAATAATCCCGGGTTTATGTTCTGAAAGAACGTTTTAAAAAGTCCCCAGAAATAGCATTTGCGGAAAGCGGTTCTCCCGAGGGTTTTCACATTTATAAAATCAAGTACTCGTCTGTCTGAAAATGGCGGACACTTGGATAATACGTCAGTTCACTTCATATTTTTCGACTATTCTGTTATAAAATTTTGGCATAAGTTATTAAACTAATATCCATATATTAAGAGATTATTTTTTGTAGTTATTGTAAAGATTATTCTTTGTCCGATAGTACATATTGTAATAATTAAGTAGGTATGTGAAAAACCTAAGTAATGCTGGAAATAATTTTACTTTAACTTATTACAACAACAAACCAAGATACAGATTCATCTAGAAATGCTTTCAGATAATGTTTTCCTCTATAAAGTAGGTACATGAGTGGTGCTAGCTACAATTTGCGCCGGATCTTTGCGTCTCGAGCGAATTACTGGTAGACAGTCCAAAGCCTTTTATTTCGGTTCCTTGGCCGCTTTGTTTCGGTGATTAGTCGCAATTATTGGCGTCCAACAGCGCACATGTGGTCATTTCCGTAATTGCCTTCGTATCTTCTACGAACTGATATATTACGCCAATATTTTAGAAGTAGAGGTTTTCTCGTAACCGCTGAAAGATTTCTTTTGGTTCCTTAGTTTTTGTGATATCATAATTTTAGCGTTGCTTAGATTAATACTACATTAGAATATATATTCATTTGTGTTATTTTTTATACAAATAGTAATTAAGAATATCATTTGACAAAACGATCTCAAATTATTCCAACACTATGATAAGTTATTTTAACGTATTTTAAGTGACCATTGTATCACGGTGCCGTTCTTAGGAAATAATTGAGGATGGTATAAAGAGAAATAAGTGTGTACATAGTTATTTATGGTACAAATTCACCGGCGCCAAACTGAAGCGCCAAACCAAACTACAATTTCAATCAAACATTTACTATTGAGTAATAAGTTCAGTCCCAAATCAATTTAACCGATCATGCATTTATAGACGAGCGATAGAACTGAATTTCTATCTAAAGCTATCGCTAATGCGTTGCCACTCCTGAATACTAAAATTTAACTCTTTGTGCACCTATAAGTGCTGCTCCTCTATTCGAATTCAGAACGCAATAATGTTCCAAAAAACGAATATAAGCCAATGTTACGTCATTGCAGTAAAATAACCATTCCTAGTATTTCTGCTGCATTTTCCACTAAAACAACATGAATAACTGAACAAAATGAATAGACACATGGATGGGCACAATAGTGAATGAATACTGTGCATTCTAAATCTACATTTTTAACAAAACCTATATCAATTGTCTTTGATCATCTAGTAGCAACTACGCCTGTTCAAACAAAACACGAAAAAGTTGGTAGCGGTGATATTTCCTCGACATTGTATAAGTTCTATCTGCATATTTACGGAAGTCCCGTTTTCAGAAATCTCTAGAAAAAGACAACCATATATCAAAGATAAAAATAAAAATGAGTTTTACACAAGAAAAAGAAAATTGAGATAGGTCAAGGTTTCTGCAGCTAGCCTTCGTTAGTGTTGCCCCTAATTAAGCTATTCTGTTTTGTTAACATTGCAAATATAATACGTACTCGTTTATTTTGATATCGTATACGACTACAAGTATATGATGTTTCCTTTGTCTGCCTCATTACTGGGTATCAGGGTTGTCCGCAGGACTTAACAAGAAAATGCTCTTGTTAAACCTTTTTCATAATATACGAGTACTGCACGTCGTCTTACTCGACATTTTATCCACTATTTTTATTCATATTATCCCGTACAGATAGAAACAATATAAGTATTTACACCCCTTAAATATAAATAAAGCAATGCATGCTTTTATTGCAACAGCCTTTGCAATAATGTAGTAGATAATATTAATATGTTGGTAGAATTACCGTATTAAAAGGAAACTTAATCTCAATTCTAATTATTGGAAATAAATCTGCATTAAAATTTCATTTCATCGATAGATTGGAATCATTAATATAGGTCCAAGCTAACTGATATTACCTTCTCTTTTCAGAATTCTAAATGTTCGGCTAACCGGTATTACTCTCTGAAATTTCAAATTTTCAGATACTCTAGAAGAAAAGTAATTTTGCGTCAAAGCTGGGAAGAATACTGAAATTAATCAAGGAATTGAAATAGTTCGGGTTTAATCAGATCGCATTTAATACGGCTCTGTCGAGCGTCATTTCGTTTGATGACAGATTTAGTTCAACTTTTTATCTCAAATTGCGCCTGGTTTCTTATTTCCTTTGAGGCATTTGTTGATTTTAATAACCGCTCCAAACATTATTTTGTGAGGAAGCGGATAAAATATATTTTTATTTTTAATCATTAAAGGGTCTGGATCCTCTGGGTCCTTACCGTATTAGATAAAGAAGATGATGATGTTTTACCACAGATGTATTTATCTTAATATGTTTTATAATTACCTGTGTGATACAATGAACATAAGACCTCATTTAGATATAAAAAAACTGTTTATGACATAAGAAGATAACTGTAAGCCTAAATGTGAGTATAATAAAATTTTATTAATTGTCTCTTCTTGCTAACAATGGAATACTTAGAATTTACTTGCTAGAACTTAAACAATGATGTTTTTACCTAAGTAGCAAGGTATTTCGGAATCAACACAAATTCTAAGCTGAAACAAGCTATACATCCTACGTTTTCGTAACTCGTAGACTCAGAGTTAATTTCGTAGTTTCTAATTAGCGCTGAGAAACAGTTAACTGTACGAAACAGTAGCTAAATGGTACGGCCGTACTAACAAGCTTATTTACAGTAGATACTTACCTCATAATCTTCTCGGAACTTCAAAAATAAGCTCAAAAATACGAACAAAAAATACGCAGCTATCAAACTGCCATTGGTCAGCTAGATCTGCATGACATTTCTGTTCTGGGTCTGGGTATTTAGGTTCTCATTTTAGCATATTCATGTCACCGAAAAAATAGGAACTAATACGGATGTTTGAATAGAGAAAATATCATAACAATACATTACGTTACAATAACATTCTTAACAATTTCACAACAGAAAGTAACAAACCTAAAATTATATCATCTCAACTAAGTATTATGTCTTTCATAGAGTAAGAAGACATTATCAAATTGGCATTTATTAGCAAACGAATTAAGTTGCGTGCTCATCCCCTCGAAGCCCTTAGCTTATTCAAATGACTCACCTACCCGTTTCCCAAAACACTTGCGTACCGCGACGTTTCCATTGCGCGTTTTGTTCTTTTGAATATTCAAATTCGAGGTGACAACTGGTAATGGTTAGTTAGTTTTGAAATGGGTTCGAGCCCGCTAAGAACATTAATCGTACACGTATCATGTTACGTCGTTACGTGTTGCTAGGGTATCTAAAACGTGATCACAATATTGATTCAAATTGAGAACGACTTTAGACCGTAATAGTAATGTTATGCGAAGTTGGGAGGAATAACTTTGCATATCTTTACTATTCAAACAATAATGTGAACTACATGTATGAAGATATGTAAGTTCTATAGTTTTATAGTTCTATAATTCACATTTTCTAATTTCGAAAAATATTTTGCGTATAAATTTGTTATTATTTGTAACTTTCTACTGCTCACTAGCAGAGCATCATATGAAAATACTAGTTTTTGCTCGCGACTTCATCCGCGTAGAAGTCGAAAACCCCTTGGGGGTAGAATTTCGATAAATCCTTTCT
>DWNR01000818.1:0-17515 GCA_018250455.1 Polygonus leo | reverse complement strand
CATAATAACAAATGACAATCGCGTTTAATTGCAATTATTTCGTTCAAACGATACAGACCGAGATAGGTTCGTGTGGTCGGCGTGACGCTTTCGACTCCGCCACCCATCCGTGTTGCTTTCTAACGATCCGTGATAGCATACCATGGCATTCCTCCGAGATTACTACTGTAATCTAATTATGCATACAATAATGCGTGTTAGTGAAGAAGCGATAACTTATTAAGACAAGAAGTCGGTCCTCAGACACAGAATTGTAATTTTGTGAAGATAAAAAATACATACTGATACTGTACTGACTTTTCGAGTATCTACTCAAACCACCTAATTGATGAGGAGATGATGAAAATGCTAAGCTTGAACGATACACTAGTTTCACCTGCAATCGAAATTCGGCCAATGCTTATATTTCAAAAACAAACGAACATCCCAAAGTAAAGAAACAGGGAGACTTCTACACTGTAAGGGCAACTAAATAAAAAAGGATATTTTTGGTTTAGAAAATCCTTCATGAAAAATGAGTAATAATTTATTTATTCTCTTCCTTCACTGCATTCTTAGGCAGATTGATATAACTTTCATTGCGCTCCTTAAATGATTGATACCGGAAAGTGTGACAAGATTTATGCTGACGTATGTTAATTAAATACATTTTTTAGTTTTGATACTGTGTCATTATAATTGCTACTGAATATCTTTATATATAAAAATCTTGTATCATGGTGTTTGTCCGGGCTAATTTCCGAAACTACTGGATTAATTTTAATTAAATTACGTACAGATATGTAACTTTGTCCAACTTAAAATATAGGCTATATTTTATTCCGATTAATGTCCTCATTTTTTTAAATTAAAATTTTAAAGTTGCTAGCAGGATAACTTCTGCCAGGTCAGCTAATGTGTATATAAACATTAAATATGTGAAAGACCTATTTATCTAAATTTATCACGCCCTCTATCAATCTTATGGACTGTCACTTGAGATTAAAGTCATAACATACTTAGATACTATTGTTTTTAAATTTTATTATGCTAATCCTTGTTGTACACGTAGTCTCCTTTGATTTTATATTACCTACCTGTCTCTGAAAAGTTTAAATGTAAATTATTGATTTATTCCTATCCAAGCTTTGTATTAGATGTCGTAGGCGGTGATGGCCAATTATCAACAGGTGTTCTGAATGCACGATTGCTGTTTCTTTTACATAAATAATACATAAACTACGACATACTAACTTCGAAAAAATAACACAATTTATTTTTGAATTCAGATATTATCAACAACATAGGAAATGGGAGTTTTATAACAATATTTATTATACAAACATATGCTAGTAGCTAGCTGTTATTTTCAATTGCTATTCTGTTCTTACAATTAAAGTTAATCACAGCTTGTTTTACAATGTGTGATGCTTATTAAAATAATTAAGAAAAAAACAGGTATCTAAATAAAAATAAAATAACAACAATAATAAGAACAATTGGTTGTAATCAGGATATGCCACAATTTAAAAAGTATGTACTACAAGGTATTGTTCGTATTACTTCCTTCGAAACGGCTTTACGGATTTTTATAATTTTTTATGTATGTAGGGTAGATCTGAGAATAGGTTGTAGGCTATTTTTTTTGTCATTTTTTATGTTTTAAGAATTGGAATCAAAAATCACTTTTCCCAAAACTTTTCCCCTTATACCACAAAGCCCTAGATTTTAATAGCGATTTTATAATTTTGCAGACCTACGTTTGCCGGGTCAGCAGTAGTAATATAACACTGATTTACAAACTGAGCAATGACCATATCGCATTTTCACCAACCAATTTTAATTCAATGTCACTTACAAAAACATCAAGTTTAAATTTTAATAGTTGGCTACGACTTGAACGTGAACGTTGTCATGAATTTTGTTATGCAACTGTGTACTGCTGTGGAATATAAAACCGATGTAATTTACATGTACGAGTGTTTGACCGCCAATTAAATTGCGTCTTATTTAATACTTGGTACTTGACTGCCGAATATTAAATGTAGTTTTATTGTAGACTCGCTGACCCGACACACGTTGTTCTGTCCTAATTATAATTATTGTTAGTAAAAAAGTTATGTTGCTATAATTATAATAGAAAAGTTAATATCCTTAAGCGTTCTTGACTTTTCTAATTTTCAGCGCAACTTTCTTAAGTTTTTCTTTAATAAGAACCATGTTCTGGTAATAACAAAACACAACAAAAAAATAATTAGGGGAATTCATTCATTCGTCCAGCCGATCACGTGATGCGATGACCAAGGAAAATAGGGATTCATTTATATACAGATAATATAATAAATGTAGCTTACAGTCCATTTAGTAGTAAATGGTACAAATACCGAATATAATGTGGTATTATATGTATATACACCCTAACGGCACCTTATTCATTGTTGACGCTCAAAAACATTTTTATAAACTACAAATAAGGCCTGAGGTGTATATTTTTCCGGCTCAGTGTTATATAAGTTGGTTTTTGTATAAAAATAAGCTCATGAACAACTGTAATCTGTAATCAACTACAAAAGGTTCGAAGTCTTACCTGAGGTGTACCTCACAGGTATTTCAAGTCCTCTTTCAAGTAAACACATCTTAATTAATACAGTCTGCATGTTATAATTGAATTAATTGATCTTACGTAGGCACTTAAACGTTACAATATCAACAAGTCAGTACCTACATAAAAATATCATTATTAATTCAGTCACAATGATTGTAAATTCCAAATGTTTTGTTTTATTCCGGCATAATAATTCTTTCGTTGTAGAACGGAGATCAAACGCCTACGTCATTCCACGCATTTTCTTATAACTCCCACGTAACAAGTTGCTCGTGGTTTTGTACAAGGCGCTTCAAAGTCAATTGACTTAGGCTCTTCATCATTATGTTTTAGATCGAAATATGTTTATTAATCAATTATTATCGTAGTATAACTAGTTCATTTAAGTAATTACGTACCTTATGCTAATCGAACTTGTTTTGAATTTCAGATCGGAGCGTCAACAGTGAGCCTGGGGAGGCGAGCGAGCCAGAGGCCGGTCGTATGCGTCCCGAAGATTACCGCCTCGTATTCCTCAGTTCGGATTCATCGTGCCGGGAGGATACTGAAGACTCTTCATCGACTGCTTCCTCCGCTGCGCCCCCCGCGCCAGACGACTGCGACTGGGATTACTTCGAACCCGGCGCGGCGGCGGCGCAGCCAACACCACCTCCGCCTAGACATATCCCTCAAGCTTGCCCACGAACGTGCTCCTGTGGCGCTGAACCACGAATAGTCGCAGTCCCCGTCCCCGTGCCTGTACCCGTGCCAGCCGCACTTTGGCCCGCCCTACTCGCATTTCCTACACAAGCGCCACCCACGCCACACTGGAACACATATCCAGGCTTTCCGCCTCTAGATGCCGCGGCACTCGCCCGACTCACAACGGCCGCAGCAGTCGCCGTCACCGCCGCCGCCACCGCTTCCGCCTCCGCGATGCCGCAAAACAGACTCGAGATGACCGTAGAAAGAACTGATAAGGCTATACAATCAGAGTCTATCCAAGCGCCGGAGCCCCGCGATAACGATAAGGACGATAATAGTATTGAACGCTCAGTCGAACATGAAACGTCAGACGAAATTAAAGTGATCGCCGAGGAGGACAGTTTATCAGTAGTATCGGAATTACCCGACACGATGCCAGACCACTTAGATGCTGAAAAGGCATTTCCTTCTTCAAATGAGTCCGCCGACTCCAGTGATTCTGAGGGAGAAGTCGCTCATAGAAGCTACGATCTACGGAGCGGAGCACCAGAAGAACCAGCGACAACAGACGAAGACTCGGATGACTCTGGAGGAGGCGGCGGACAGTTCTCTCGAGTGTTTGTTGTTAATCCCGCGGACTCGTCATCGGATTTAGAAGATAATGCTGATAGTAGCGGTATCGATTGTGACGATTCTTACGACAAAAAATCAGACAGCTTAGAAATTATCGCCGTTGAAATGGTTATGCAAAATGAAAATAATTTGAATATGGAATCAAATGAAAATAACTCTCAAAATAATGACATTGTGTTGTTAGAATCGGTTAGTTTTAGTGAAGAATGCCCTGTGATTCAATTATCTAATATGGACGAAGGAAGCAGTGAAAGTGCGATAAAACGATCTAGTTTTATTCAATTTTGCGACGACCTGTGAAAATTTTAATAGCTTTAATGCAACCTGTAGCGATAATTTAGATAATATAGATTACTACATCGATAAAGACATTAACCATAGCCTATGTGTGTCCGAGACCATCGAGTACGACTCATTAGATAACTCAAGTTCTAATATAGACAGCAAAATGAAAGTAAAAGTCTCAGTGGAGTTGCCTAATGATAATTACAATAAAGAAGAATTTACATTAACCGAATCGCCACGTGTGTATTCAACAAAGCTATCACCGTCCCCAGAACCAAAACAAGAGCACAGTATGCCGCCTGTTGAAAAAATAGACTTGTTCAAAGGTATTGAACGTACGCTTAGTGAGTTGTTGAAGAAAGAATTATTAGACGATCAAGGGGAGGAGAAAATGCACGGTCCGCGGCCGGTTTGCATTACGGACACCGAGGGGGGCGCGGGCGCACCTGCCGAGACAACAGTTTGCCGCTCGCGCACGGCCGGTGCGGACGGGTCCGCGCGTTTCACTAGCCGCGTTATGATAACGCACGATCGTGTCTCGGTGGTCACGTCAGACACGACGCGGCTCATGCGTGATATTACAGTGCATCATACAAACTCGCAAAACGAAACGGAACCCGGTACTGACGTGCAAGACAACGAAATCAACGAACGATTATCCGACGACGAATCGCCGCAGCCTTCGGGTGGAGTGACGGTTGTCAGTAATGCCGACACTCTCTCGGCGGTCGTGTGCCTCGAGGAGGGGCTAGCTGACGACGACTCGTGGGTCGAGGACGTCAGCCATGACGACGACGAGGGCACCTCGATCTCGGATTCGGATTCGGGAGATGAGGCCTCGTTACCCACCCGAGGCGAGGACTTTGCTTATTGTAGACGTTCATTAGACTTTACTTTACACACTATTGTCGAAGAAAGTTGTGAGGAAAGCGAAACGGAACAAACCACTAAAAAGCCGCGTCCTTTATCGGCCACCGAATTGGAAAAATATTTTTTCTTTGGATTAGGCGACGGGCGAAATGTGCGCGACGATGAAGATCCGGTTTCGGAAACGTCGAGCGTGTGTAGTGAAGGTGGCGAATCTATTGTGGACAATGAACAACCAAAACGCAGTGGTGATAATGACGAACTGGTGTCGTCTCGGTTGGAGAAATATTTTTTGTCCGGCTTTATGGGATTTAACCAAGAGAGGCGTGATTCCGATGGATCGGGTAGCGTCGGGAGTGACAGTGAAGGTAAACAAAGCCCGGAACACAGGCGGAAAAAGTTAGTACGCGCTAGAGGTACACCTCGATCACATTCTTCTTCATTAGATAACTTACTAACAGGAGACGAACCCTCACAAGATACCCAGGAGGTATCCGATGGGTCGAGTACTGAGACTGAAGATCGCCATGAGTCACTTGAAAGGCTCGATATTCCGTGTGAATCTAAGCGTAAGAAACAAAACAAAAAGACCCGTGGTTCTCCAGCAGATGAACGCAGGCAATCAGTGGAGTTTTCTGAAGAAACTCGAGACGACACTAGGTCTGTTTCAGAGGGTGAAGATGGCAGATCAACGCCACGGCCTGAATTCCCACCTCTTGGATCTGAACTTTCAGAGTCCAAAAAACAAACAAGTAGAGATAGCGGTTTTGTTGGTAGTTGCGACGATTTATTAAGGAATGGAGACTCGAGTTCAGATTTCACTAGATCCCACGAGCCTAAGACGGAGTTAGAAGAAATTATAGAGGAAGTCCGCCCGGATATCGACGAACGTATAGAACGCCCGCCGTCGTCTCGCCCGCCGCCCAGTCCCCTTACACGTAAAGATAGCTTTAATAACTGGTCCTCGGACGAGGAAACTAATCTTATGATGACTAAAATGAGACAGTTTTTCAAACAAATGATAAATACTTCAAATGTACGAACATCTACACCGGCGTCGTCCAATTCAGAAAGTTCGCGTCCGCCTAAACCGCCGCAGCTATTATATTTTGAAAGCGAGCTAACTCGATTAATGAAAACAGTTCCGGGTATACGAGACGAAGAGGTGCGTGAAATTGTTGAATATTTATCAAGCGAGGACACGTGGAGCGACTCTTATGATTCGTCTGACTACGCGGGCTCCGATTTGGAGGGCACAGCGGCAAATAGATCAGCCCTAAGAAAACAAATATCTGAGAGCTGTCGCGAAATTATTGACGAATTCGATAAAGGAACTAGCGAGGCTGGCTCATTAGAACGCGATGCCGTCGGAGCTTATCAGAGGTTGGCGGCGACATTGGGCCGAGCGGGTGAAGGATCACCGCCTCTATTCGGCAAGGTTATGCGGCACATTGGAGGCAGACTAGTGGCATTGATGCATGAAGTGTCAGGTGGTGCGTCGCCAAGTACAGACGATGACAGTGCGTCCGAACCGGGGGCTTTAGCTCGTAGTCGATCTCATGATATCCTCGAGGCTACGGCGAGCCGGGGTAGTGTCGCGAGTGATTGTGAGAGGTTTTCGTGGCGTGGCAGCTTCGAATCCGCTTTGTTAGCGGCGGATTCGCGTGGTACATTAGGCGGTCCTGGGTGTGAGGCGAGGCGGTCGCCCGCTGGAGCTGACCTTGCAGCGCAGAGGTCACATTCGAGGAGTTGTGGCGCTATAGGTGGTAGTGAGGACAGACTATGGCGAGGAAGGCGGCGTGCTTCAGCACCTGACGCAGAGGTAATATATCATTCAATTCAATACCTTCTCAGCATTTGTCTTACAAACAACCATATTTTCTCCAAACTTTATTTTTAATGTTACACTAAATCATAAAGAAAACTAAATAAATTACATATTTGTGGTAACCCTATCATATAAAATCTGAGCTGATTTCTCCTTTACATACCACACAGTCATAGTACGATAACTAACACATTCTATAACACAAAACAAATCATGCGTAAAAGGTTAGAACGAGTTCCAATTCAAGCTATCAGGTATCTGTGTTAGTTATTTACAAACAAGGATACTTACCTACCTAGTACAGATACTACACGTTAACTTAATCTTTATGTAGGTGCTATAAGATAGATAAGGTTGAAGGTCTCTGTTTATTATATTATAAACAATACATAATACTAACGCTAACAATAATTCTAATGTTCATATAGTAAAGACACAAACGCGTTTTAAATGGGACAAAAAGGCTTTTGCTCGAATAGTCAGTACAACGTCTGTTTATTGCGAATAAGTACTAAATGTATGTATGACGATATGCGTGTTTCATGTTTAAAAATGCGATAGAAAAGTCGATTTAAATAAGAAAAACAGTTTTCAGAAAAGTCGATATAAATAAGAAAAGCAGTGTATTGGAATTTTGTATCCTTCGTAAATATGCAAAAATATAACTTAATGGCAATCAGAACACGTTTCTATTCTAACTTAATATGGGGGTATACATAGCTATTTGTAAAATATCCTTCATCCATATGCCATATTGTACAGTAAACGTACCGAGACATGTCAAAATGTGTTGGTCGCTGTTGGAACCGTCTAGTGGGCGTAGATTCATATTAATTCATACAAAGAATATTTATGACCGTTAAACATGGACATTTCATTAAAAAAATCAAAATTTTGTTTCGTATTTAATTAATAATATTTATTATATTGGGAAAGTATTATATTGTATTGCTTATGTGCTATAAATAAAATACAATTGCACAAAGTATACAAACAATGGGCGGCCTTATCGCTTCGAATCGATTTCTTACAGGCGACCTAAATACACGCAAAGAAAACAGGTAATGTACCTTAGAGATAAGCAGGTACACGTTTACCAAGAAGATAGCTCAAAAAATGTATACCTGCCATACTGTACCATAGACAAGGTAACAAAAGTACATATTTTCTCTCCCGGACGTAGTAAAAATTCTAAATTATCGGGGAATGAAATGAACCGTGTTGCGTGGCGACTAAACTCTAGTTACTTGAGTAAGTATTTGAAATGCTGCAAATACAGACCAAATAAATATCTTATTATATAGATAGAATTACAGATAATAAAATATTAGTAGTAATAAAATATAGCTACCTACGACACGTAAACTACTTCTTTTGGAATTTGGTAAAAAAATAAACAATGTAATATGACTAAAAATATTGCACTCAGTTGGAAATTACTAACCTACGCACGTAAGGTTAATGTTATCATTTTGACCATGAAATATAGGTACAACAGCTTATATTGTTTATTTATGTATATGGCTTACATACATATCTTAAGAAAACCTTACTTCTTAAGCGAAAATAATTGTTAAGTTTTCCATTATTGTGAAATACATTTAAAAGAGCAAACGGCCCAATGTTTATTTAGCTAGTCTTATCATACACGAGGCATGTGTGAAACCAAACACATAGAATGTAATTCAAAACGATATATAATTTCGTGATAAATAAATAATTAGTTTGTATTCGTGTACTTTTGGTTGAGAGGCATTTAAATACTTCTCTTAACTTTGTTTTCGTTTAGAAACTGATAGAGGATAGTTAGATCCTTTTACTAAAACTGTCAAGACCTTTATCATATCAGTCTATTTGCAGGGATTGCAAATACATTTTTGTTACAATGAAGTCTTCTAGAATACTTTAGAATTTAGAAAATTTCTCTTTTTCTTTTATCCAGGAAAGTATGTACCTATGTAAAACGCCTTTTGTCTATAAAACAATATTTGTGTGTTGTTTGGGAAGCTTAGTCTTTAGGAGTCCACTTCGAATCCTATTTGAGGTCGATAGATATTCAGGGATGACCAGGGTAACCAGGTGAAATTCATGCAAAATTACATATTTCTGTCGTAAACATATAACAGATCTGATACGTTTTAGCAATCAACTTGTTTTCCTATACATTGCAGAAGTCTTGCTTGAGCCGTTAGCAATATTTGATTAGTATAATAAAGATACGGAACAATTCACCCGCCCTCGTTTCTTACTCAACCGCTGTAACCCCAATAAGAAAACTGATACAATTACCATTTTATGACAAACAGTTAATAGTGTTGAAGAAATACTCAGCTTTGACTATATGTTTACTGTTGAAAGATTGAAACAGTCGTCTCTTGACCGGGGGTACCACCGCCACTTTTATAATCTGTAAAGCAATTTTTTGTTTTATTTTCTGAGGTTGCGTTTCTGAGATTCTTACCATTTGCGTTTTAGTTCGACGTCTTAGTATTCAGGGTAGCAAAGCACTGTCATCCTTAGGTAGAAATCCTACGTGTAATGTCTAATCGTATTGATACGTAATGTTTACGGGTGGCAGTGACAACTTAACATTAGATGGCTGCAGACGTTTGTGACCGTTCCCTACCGCTATGCTATAAAAATATTAAATTGAAAAATATTAAACCTTATTCACATACATCATCAAAATGAATCATTAAAAATGATTACCAGTTGTATAAATAAGTAATTTGTTAGATGTACTACGCAAATATTGCGTGTTTAAACCACATACATATTATTTGTCTATTTAATTTTCTACCACGGTCGATAAAGTAAACAAATAGGCACTGAAAAGGTTATAATTCTTCATTGACTAAGTTTGCACGCAGTTTGACATAAACTGGCTATTTTAAGCTCGACCATATAGTAAAAAACCGAAGGCTTCCGTACCATTACCTATAAAAACGGCAAAATAACACGTTTGATATTGCCCTACTTAAATATTTATTTTATTCTGTTTTTCTTATTTTGTTGAAAATTTCAACTGTCTAGCTATCACGGTACATGAGATACAGCCTGGTGACAAACACAAACAGACATACAGACAGATTGACGGACAGCGGAGTCATAGTATTAGGGCTTTTATACCCTTCAGGACAGAACACTAGAAAGGGATAACATGATTTGTCTGTTTTGATCTTTGTAATATGTGGATTCTATTTGTTTACTTGTCTATGGTCATGTCAAAGTTGAGGCTAGGAGTGCGTTGATGTCTTTATAAAGACTAGAAGCACCTGAATCGTCCATGTTACAAAACCTATTATTACACTAAAATAAACGCTCCATATTGCAATATCGTATTTACTTTTTTTTTCAGCATATCTATCATTTTTGTAAGTTTATTACTTTAGTTTACATTACTTTTATGTTAAAAATGCATTCAAGTTTTGCAATATTTATTTTACTTCACGCATTAAAACAATCACATCTACATTAAAATATTTAACAAGCGCAGCGTCTATATGTCTACGTCTATCTATTTTTAAGAAGTATTACTATTATTGTACCAACCTTTTAAAAAAATAGTCTTCACTTCAACTATTTGAACGACACGACGACAATCGTATGAACTAAACGCACAGACTAGAATATGATTCGTATTATACGTATTACCTTGACATACCTTGACACTACTATAACTCACAATATCCACATTCTATGACCTTTTAGCCGATTGCAGAAGGAGGCAATATTTTGTAGGCAGTATGTACGTGTGTATGTATCATATGTGTGTTTGTTTGTATGTCATTGAATTCGCAACACAGTTCTCCTGATGATAAGTAGCCGTTGCCGTTCACGACTTGGTAAAATCTTCCAATTGAGCTACAAAACTGTTGAAGTTAAAGTTAGTATTGGATATTAATAGCAATATTAATTAATTATTGTTCACATATACGTACATATAAAGAAAGGGTTACACATTAAAAGTTTCAGTAAATTTCCGCAATCTATATATCATTATATTATATTAGTGACATGGAAATGAGGATATTACAAGTTACTCATATTAATACATTGTTTTACGAATTATTCAAACCAGTTTTAGGTCGCTCACTAGTCTACACAACTTTTTGTATGTATAATAAACATACTGAATTGATCACTAGTTATCATCACTTGTGATCACACAATTATTAACTGCAAATTACCATTCGTTTGTTACATAGTTGATTTTTTAACCGACCGCAAAAAAGAGGAGAATATATGTTAATCCCCATAAACTAATCTATGTTCACAGATATCGCCGTTAATTCTAGACCGGTTTTCAAAATTATAATTATTTTGATTTAAATGCCTCTTAACTCCCGCACGGCACACGGATTAGCGTTGATATCAAAATTATAAAACAATTATTTCGTGATTAAATTTAATTTTGTGATTTTAAAATCGGTTATTTCTACTCTAAAATTATTTGTTAACCCCTCACGTTTCTTCACAGTCGGAGGAGGAACAACGAGCAGGCTCGCTCCCCCGCTTGCCCTCGATCACTGGCACCAACACCGCGCCCGTGGGCCCGGTGAAGTCGGCCAGGTATCGGGCGCCAGGGTTTAGGACAGCTACCAGGGCAGCTTCAGCACCAGGTCTCCACCCGCCGAGGAGAAGACGTCCGCCACCCACGCCCCACCAGCCTGCGCCCGCTGCGCCAGCCTCCGCACCTAGCTTACAAGGTAAGTGTTTAATGTCAAATAGATTTATATGTATTGAAGTGTATAAAAATAAGGCATGGTTTAAAATAACATGCCCTTTAAATAGTCTATAAGCTTCTTAACATAAAATTTGTTGTATTATGGTCAAAATATGTAATTTAAGGAGTTTAAAATGAATAAGCATAAAGAATTAATAAAAATGTGTAAGTACCTACAAGTAGTTTATTCCTCAGTTTAAGTTACTAAAGTTATTAATTTTTTTATTAAGTCATTCATACTTTTACACTTCCATACCTCTAAACTCTTACTTGAACTACAATTGGAAGGAAATAATTATTGATAAAGTATGAACAATTAAACATGACAGATTAACTTCCTGTTATATTTTAATATTGATGTTTATTGCATTTTATTACATAACTTTTTTTATTATTTCTTCTTTATTATCATTATCCGGTATGATCATGATTATTTTCCTAACTTTCTCTTATTGTCTGTAAAAGGTGTCTGTCTTATTGTCAGGTAATAAATGTGATAATCAATATATTTATATACATTGCGTATATGCGTACCGTAACAAGCATATTTCGAAATAAACGTCTGTAGGAAATGTGTAATAACTCAAATAAGAAAAATACTTAATTACCTACAAGAAGTAGTACTTAGTTATTTTGCACAATGGCGTAAAATCCCACAAAAAATAAGGAAATAGAAGCCTTTGTTTACAACGAATCTTCGTTTTTCATATCGACAATACTTTGTTCCTTTTTGTGTTTTTAGGTTTCTATAATGCGTGTAAACAATGGACTATTTAGCAACAAAATAGACAAGCATAGAAATAGTGTAACGTTTGTTTTACAAAAATAAATGAGTAATGATTTTATAATTAACCATACAATTAATATACTGTACCAAAAAAGGTAAGGATTTTTAATATTTCTATTTAGGTAAAGATTATAAATATAGGAAACTTGCATGAGAGAACACATTGAAATATGCTCCAGGCTAGGTATATACTGCGAGCAGTTGTAATAATATGAAGAGGGTTAAAGCTAATACAACTTAAACTCATAGTACTTACTATATTTAGCCCTGTTTATAAACATAGCCCAAGGTTTTCCCGAATTACAAAATTACTGCCTTTTCCTAAGGTTTTTTCCAAGCTAAAGTTCCAATACTTTAAACCAATAATAATAATAAAAATGCTTAAAAAAATTTTCGTGAAAAAAGTTACAAAATGTCAGTGTGCTGATGTCAACCAACTGTGCTGATGTCAGCTAAGTGTGTGTGTGTGCCAAGTGGTGTCGGTGCCGTGGGAAGGCCAAAATCTAATCCAGTATTCGCCAAAAATTGTAACCATACGTTTTGGATGCACACGAGCACGCATTAGCGCACATTTGTTATGGCTTTAGTGTCCTGTTGTATGAAACCTTTCGTACGGCACCGTTTGGCTGTGACTCACTGCAACTGTTCATACACATTACGACCTAACATTCTGTGTTTATTGTACACTAACGGGTAATACACAAATACTTACCTGATAATAAATTGTCTGAGCATTTGATAGATATCTCTATCGAAGTCCGAACTGGACATAGACCTTAACTGAAACTATGAATCTAAAGGTGAACCATTTCTGTCTTGCAATAAAATGTAAGGATGTGAATTGGGCGTCCTTTATTATGAAATTTCAAGAGATTTAATAATAATAGCATCCATTGTTATCTTTTTTTTTTTTAAATCCTTCAACCCCCAGACTCGTAACAGTTCGTCAGTTGTACTGTTGTTATATTATGTATACCATATTATGTATTACTTTGGCATTACGCTTGTTATGATTTAAATATATTTCACTAACTGACCCGCGTAATTTCGTTTACGCCATATAAGAGAGAGTGGGTCAAATTTTCCCCGTTTTTGCAACATTTTTCGTCGATACTCTCTTATTAGTCGTAGCGTGATGTTACATAACTTCAATAAATAATTTTTCAATTCTAACCAGAAGTTCCTGAGATTAGCGCGTTCAAAGTAACAAACGAACTTCAACTTTATATTATTAGTATAGATTTGACAAAAAAAAAAGATATTTTATTTTCGCATTTCAGCGAGAATGGTTCTTATGTACAGAAAATTTTCATAAATATACCAGGAAAATATAAAAACCCCAAATATCTTTTCCAATATCAATTGTTCCTAACAACTTATTTAAACATTACACATCAAACATATAAAATCTGGAAAGATAGTTAGTTACCAGAGGATAAGGCATTAATTTTGTTCTTTGGAGAGAGTGGACATAACAGGATTGTCCGCAGGCGGGGATGTACGTGTACTGTCATCATTGGACAAGAATCGTCGTATATAGCTACTACAATATAGTACACACCAAACTATGCGCAATGACATCACGAATTTCAGGTTCCCAACGGGCGGCGGTATGTTCAGCTCGCCGTACACGAGGCGGGCGATGCGCTACCATTCAGCGGATGAAACCTATAATCATATAATAAAATACATTGTATACATACCTAGCAGGTAGCACGAGCGGGCACAGCGCAGCGCGCACCAAGCTATCCGCGATGACGTCACGTGTCTCCGGCTCGGCGACAGGCGGCGGCGTGTTCGGCTCGCCGTACACGAGGCGGGCGATGCGCTGCCGCTCGGCCGGTGGTAGCAGCGCGCTAGGCGGCGGCGCCACGCGCACGCCGAGGCGGAGCAGAGCGGTCCGCTCGCGCGGGCCGAGCGACGCGAGCGCGCGCGACGCCCACGTGCCGGCCGCCTGCACGCGCCGCGACGTCGCCGTGTCGCTACATAGCGCCTCGCTTACCGCTATCTGTTGCGATCAATGTAATAATATAACAGCTATCGAAGAAGTTACATAGCGAACAACCATAAAATCACCATTGAGTTACGTAGCTTACTGACCTATCCTTAATGTGGTAGAAAGATCGAAATGGTTTACATTACTACATTTATTACTAAAAATAATATTGTATAATGATAGCAAACGAGCATGCAGAGATGGTAAGTGGTCACTGCCGCCCATGGTCATTAGTAATCATCCCTGATTATATTTGAATTGTAATTGAGGTTGACCACAGATACGTTGCTACGCTTGAGGACTAAAATGTTTGCCTCACTTGTAAGTATAGCCGGCAACAATGCCTCTCCCAACCGAAACATAATAAATTGCTTCACGGTGGTTAATGAGGGTGACGGTAAATTCTTGATCGAACTACATGAGTTCTAACAAAACTAAAAAAGGTTTTCCAAAACTTTTAAATTTTATAATACAGATACACTTAATTTGGCTCTTCCAGGGGCCAAATATCTATTTTAAAAAAGTCACATCTATATATAAAAATTATTATAAAAAATAGCTCTAAAACAACTCACCTGTTGTACCATCTGATAAGCCAGAACCTTGATCGTGTCGGCATCCAGATCCTTCAGCTGCTCCTCAGCGATAGCCAGCATCTTCTCGATCGCCTTGCTCTCCCGCAGTCTGACCTTCATAGGCTTCGACGGCTCCTCCTCCGACTTGCGTTTCTTCATTTCACTTTGATCATCTGTTTGTTCACCACTTGGCTTTTCAGGCTCCTCACTTGGTGGCTGAACACTTTGGTCCTATTGAAGAATATCATATATCATTAACTATCGCTACAAATCACAAAAATTTGCAAATTGGTACGATTCTTGTAGTTTCAGCGAGCAGATACCACCGCCACCCTCATAATAGTCCATGAAACAATTCTTGTGTTTCTGAGTTTTCGAGTTGTTTTGCTTAGTATGCAACTGGCAACCATAAGTAACAACTCCTCAAGGCCAGCTACACATCTGTAGTCAACCCCAGGAAAAATTTAATCATACATAGGTTATTTACAAATATCGCAAGGCGCCAGTAACCTTTTAGTATCAAGTGGACAGGCACATTTGTTCCCTTTTATTGTTTTTTTTATTGTATAAAGTTAGCAAATGGAGTCCACTGCATGCTCATTTGCTGTTTGCTGGACATCAGTAATTGATCCCAAGCATAATTAAGTCATACCTTAATTTAATAACAGATGCATTGCTATGTTGTACATAAATCTACATTTATATTAGTAATATAAAAGTAGGTTTGTGACGATATAAAACAATATATCTATAAAATAAAAAATGACCTCACTCACCTCTGCATGATCTGCAGCTTCAGATCCTGGTTCTGTTTCCTCCTGTTCCTCATTAGCTTCACCTTCTTCAGAAGATTCTCCATCCTCACGAGGCGGTTCCTCGTCCTCGTGAGCCTCCTCTCCATCAGCGGCCAGGGGACACGGCCCTTCGCCGGTGTACTGCGGGCACGACATGTTCATGCAGATCTTGTGTTTAGTTTCCTCAGTCATATCAGCTTCTTCGTCCGATTCGTCGTATGTTCCGGTGGCTTTCAGGTTTTTCAGTACTAGGGATAAAATTTATAAGTTAATTTTTGAAAATTAGTAGATGTTTAAATAGGAAATAAAATTATGTTGCATATTAACTTGCTTTTGCCAGCCGCTTTGCGTCCGTTATAATACAATTAAGACTTTTCTGTACTCCTGACTGAATATGGTCGTGGTGTGTACTATGTTGGTTATGTACCGTTTGTTATCGATACTGTGTGGTAAGTCTATCCCGTGGTTTGTGAACTGTATGGTCAGTCTATGCAGTGGTTTGTTTACCGTATGGCTTGTGCGTCGTATGGTCAGTCTTCCCCATGGTGTTTGTGCAGTATGGTTGGCGTGTCTTGTGGCAAGTGTATCAAGTGGTTACATGAAGTGTGGTCTGTTTACCGTGTGGTTTATATATCACGTGTTTCATGTGTAGATACACAAGACCTACCGTCTAGTTCATGCACCGTTTGGTTTTTTTATACCATATAGTTTGTTATAATATAACGTTATTTAGTGGGATTTGTGTATTATTTATTTCATGTACAGTATGACTATGAAGGTACATAACCTTATGACTCGTGTACCGCATGACCATGTGGTGTATACACCGTGTGGTGCCATACCTTGCGCGGCGCGGCGGAACTCCTTCCGGGAGGGCATGAGCGGCGGCGGGCGGCGGTAGTGCTCGCGCACCATGCCCGGCACCGCCACGCGCTCGCGCACCGTGCCACACACCTTCGTCCTGTACACATATGGATTTGACTACAGTAGAGTATATTTGGCTACTGTAGGTAAACTCTATGTACGTCCGAAACCCGTTGTTCTGTACAGTTTCGCGCATTTCCTACTCTGTATGACCTTACAGAAAAAGTTGAACGGCCTAGACTAACGGAAAATTAACGATTTTTGTCATCTAACACTCTGTATAGCTTTAGGCCTATTCGAAACCTTTCCGTCCGTAAGTCATACAGAGTAGGGTATACAGCTAATTTACGTTACGTTTTTCTGACGGATCTGAAACTTTGTTGACGGAAGTACAGAGTGACCCTACTGATCCTGCTAAATGGTTCGATATACATACAATGGACGCGAGCATACACAAAGGAGATTAAGTTGTATCCCACGCATATCATCAAGGCCACATATATACACAATACAAGGACATAGAAACGTTGTCCATTAACCACCAATAACCAGGAGCTGCCTCACAGTATGAAATGGAGCTAGAGACAATAGTCGTACTTATTCGTTTACTTTGTGATGCTATCTTCCAACCCCCACCACAAATCTCAACCAAAATTAAAGCCTAAAATAAAACCTGCTTATTAACTAATATGTTAGACCGCGTATTCACCAAATTCAAATTCAAACTGATTTTTATTTTTCGTATTGGTTAGTATAGCAACAAAAATAAAACCTTATCTGTGATAATTGTCAGCCAAGAGAATATGCCAGGTGGTAGAACTCATGTAGTTCGACCGGAGAGGTATCACCGCCACCCTCATAATCCTCCGTGAAGCAATTTATTGTGTTTCGG
>DWNR01000817.1:0-17524 GCA_018250455.1 Polygonus leo | reverse complement strand
TTTACAGCTTTACCGTATGTTTTGTGGCGCGCCAGCTAAGGGCTCAGCCGGGAAAGAAGACTTGGGCGTGAAGGGAAAGGATGGACTTACATACTTCGGCTATTCGCACCCGTATGGGTCCATTCCCGTCTTTGGTGGGACATGAGCTGACTAATGCCAGCCCTTTCCAACTTTGGGGTTGCGTTTTGATCTAAGGGTGGGTTTAAATGTATTTTATTTTATCTTTTGAGTTGGACCATAATCATAATTTGCATAAATTACGCTGTACTTATTATTCTTTACCGCCCAGTGATCTGCTAGTAAAAACTTTACCTTTTAGCAACGGTCAATATTTACTGAAGTACGACATACCGTAAAATTAATTTCGCGTGTCGCGTGAGTCAGTTCGTAATATTTTTTTCTATTTATATGTCCTATTATTCTATTAATTTTCGGATACGGATATATGTAAGACACGCCTAGTCATATCCTTACTCACATTCCAGTAGTATAAAGCAGAAATGTACATATTAGGCGTAGAGTACATTTCGTGTGCATGGTATCCTCGTTAAAAAATATATTATAGAATTATTATGATTAAGAAAGGTAAGGTGATTTAAGAAAAGTACTTTGCTACTCCTGATGATAAAATATAATAGTGCACTATTGTGTGCATTTCTACTTATAGACAGTATTTGGGGAGTGCGCACAAGATATAATTCCAACACTTTTCAATAAATTGGTCATCCTGACGGTAATCTCTTTGCCCTGGCTGATTTTCTCTGATAAGCAAATGAATTTAGCCTTTCATTATAATCGTCTGTGAATATTTGCTAAATAGGAGCTAAATTAAAGCATTTTATAATATTGAAAGCAAGTCCGGTCATTTATTCATATTTATATTGTAATATTGGTTGGTTAAGGTATATTGTATAATACATCAGATGCCTAAACAAGTTACACATGGGAAAATAAATTTTTGCACTTTTTTATTATTCTCTATAAACATTAAGAGTGCTCGCATTTATAGCGAATGCTCTACTTATGAAAATCGATGCCATATCTATAAGTAAAGTCAAAAAGGAGATATCGATATAAATGTATCAGTAGCTAAGCAGAATCATGTGTGTATCTTGGTAACAATTTCATAATATGTAATGTGCTTACGAACGGTAGTAAGGAAGACGAGCGGTGGGCGGCGTGACTCACCGGCCACTGGTCACCGAGATACCTACTGCTCTATATACGGATATATTATATTGTATCGTTTATTATAAATCAAACTTGTCACTTGGTATCGTTTTTTTCTGTTTAGCAAAAACGTAGACGACTAACAAAAGATAGCAAAAACATCTTGTGAAGCGCTAAATTAAGATGCTCACACACGACTTACATTTCAAAATTAATTAAGGTAATTGAAGTAGCAAACGACCATGTAGTTCATATGATGATAAATTACGATTATTGGCATTGTCGCCATGCCAACTTTGAAAAATCTCAGTAAGAAGTTTAACATTACTCCTATTTGAAGTGGGCGCAAATGCATTCCTATTTCTGTGGACTTATATGGTCGTGTCTTATAAAACTGTGAGTAATACCACTTCTCCAATAGAAAAACTAATTATAAACCATAGCCATGCGGTGGAAATGAGTTTAGCGATTATACCAGTGCAAATGAACTATATAAAATTTTCACCACCTATTTGTTTACTTAATTGAAAAGCAAGCGATAGTTATAGTTAGTTAGATAGAGATTGCAGTTGTAGAATTCTCATCACACATATAAGAGTAGTAGAACCAATAATTTAGATTTTACGTAGCAAAACATTATTCATCTGTGTCTATGGGTAGGACACAATAAGGCTTCAACTCTATTCCTGATTAAACAGATACGTTGATTATAGATATCCAAGGGTGGCAGCGACATAACTGTTACTGGACTGATGCATTGTATATGTATTATTGCTTCTACTTTGTCTATAAAAATCGATAATTCTATAAAAATCGTCTTAATGAGAAACATAGTGGAGATAGAAATCAATGCAACAGCGGGTACGCGGGGCGCGGGCGATCTGTGCCGAAATGATAGCCGGCCGACGACCCGCCGCTACGTCGCTTCATCGCAAGCTATATTTAGTAAAAAATACAGATTGACACGCTATTTTGTTATATAGCTTTGTGAGTTTATACTTAAAAGGTCATATACTATTATTGTTTTAACAGTGAATAGTTTTGGTATGAGAGATTGGCTTACTAAACCTCTCGAACTTTACCGTTGTAGAGGTACAAATATAAGGATTACTAAGTAATTAGGTAAAATAACATACAAAAAAGTTTATTCGTATCATTACTTTAATGCCAATATTGAATACGTGAAATAATTAGTACACTTATTATATTAATGTTGTATAAATGATTATGTAGTAGAACATTGTGATCTTAAATATCTGAATCAAAATGTCTTACACTTAGGTATACAAATACTAGCCGTAATCGTTGCCCTGCCGCTAACTTTTACTTTCCAATACTAAGTTCAAAATCGGTACGGTGGTTTTGGAGATTAATTTGGACGAATATTGTTACACGGGATTTTTATTTATTATTAAAAGTGATGGCGTCCTACTGTATACTCTCCTTCAAGCGCAATTTTTCATTAAAAATTCATAGGTGAAGATCTTGAACCAGGATTTTTACATATTAAGATCTGTTTTTGTATCCAGGGTGATGGTGGCGCGATGTTGAAATTAGTGGTGGTCGCGCTGCTGCTGTGCGCGGCGGCGGCGGACCCGCGCCTGCAGAACGGCACCCGCGTCCGGCACTGGCAGCGCGGCGTGCGCACGCTCGGGGACCGCGCGCCTACACAGTTTGTTGGGTGAGTTCCGCTTCATCATCATTTTTTGTATCGTCTTAGGGTAGCAAACGAGTATGTAGTCCACCTGATGGTAAGTGCCGCCCATGGGCATTAGTGATCATTTCCGAGTGCGATTGAATCGTACTTGGAGTTGACTACAGATACGCTACCATTGAGGACTAAGATGTTCGCCTCGCGTTTAAGTGTAGCCGGCAACCACGCCTCTCGAAACCGAAACACAGTAATTTGCTTTATAACAAAAAAATGTGGTGATTGCGCCGATGCTGTGCGCGGCGGCAGTAGACCTACGGCCGCAAAACGGCACCCGCGTCAGATACATCTCAGAGTCGGTAAGATCATCATCAGCGTGATGAACTTGTACAACAACAACGTCAGTATCATTATGGACATCACATATTTCTGACTATTCTAGTAGGGGACACATGATTTTTGAGAATGTGAAGGATTTAGGAAATAACCAACTGCGCGGATAAATTGTGGCTTCGTAGATTTCAAACAGCTCATCAATAAATTTAGGGCAGTATCTCAGAAATATGTATATGATGACGTCATTGACCACCCACCGAAATGGCTACTACAAATTATAAATATAACATTACCCATTTGTATCCTTTCTGTAAGGTTCTTTAAAAGTGTGCTTTCTTACAAAACTTACAAAACACTATAATTTTAAATGGATTTCCTAGCATAGCTTGATAGACGTCACTGAGCAAAATGGTTCTAGTGTGAGCACTTACACTCATAGCGCAGTGTTGTAGCTATATTTGATCTTTGTAGCACTTAAAGGTTCTTTGATGACTACAATTATATTGTCAGGGCTGTTATCCTTACAGTGCATACTTATTGTGTCAATGCTGTGCTGACGAACGAGGATCTAAATGTTAAGTGCTACAATAAATAATTGTGAAGTAGTTATTTGAAAAATAAATAGGATAAACCAAATGAACAGAAGACGAAGAAGTTTTAAAATTATTGACTTCATTTTTAAGGCTCCGACCTAAGAGTGCGCCTCGTGTGTCAATTTAGCCGGCAGCTACAGTAGTATTATGAGAATTATGAGGGTGGTGGTGGTATATCTCGGTAGAGTTCTACCACCTACCCAACCTTCGTAGGTCCGTCTGACAGACAGACGGAGGGATGGAGTCTTAGTACAAGGAGCCCATTATTAGAGTTTTGTTACGGAACTCAACGGTCAATGGCACGGTCAATGGCAGGTAGAACTCAATTACCACCAGGTTTGCTATCGTTAAATTACTAAAAAAAGCGTGTGCATCCATGTAAGTGTTCAGCTAGTATGACAATAACGAGTCAAATAGTAAGTAACTAGCTCCAGTCGAGACAAAAAGGGCAACAGAGCTTTTATTCTTCAAAGCTGATGCGTGGGAGATGAGCTGGTGGTTGCCAATAGGCAACGTTGATTACTCACCACCAGGACAATCACAATTATTATATCGTTCGCTTGTCTTTTTCGTACGTTAAACTTTTAATGTTGAGCGCATTCTTGTCGGAATGTGGCTAAGCATCAAAGAAGGAAAAATGCATGCGTGCGTGCGGGCCGCAGCCTAATCGCGAGTGCATCGCTCGGGACGCGCGATGCATGCGAATGCATATAAATATGCGCCTGTATTTACATGCGCCGCGATTGATGTTCAAATTGTGCTCAGGTGGGCCTTACCGGGAATCGTAAGAATAGCTCGGACATGCTATTGTGGTAAAATTAGCTATGAGGTTAGGTTATGAGTGTTTATATGTAAGGAAGTAGTGGTAATGCTTTAAGATTCCTGTTTTGTTAAGGGAGGAATGGGGATGGAAACCCCGGCAATTATGATTGCCTCATTTTTATGCGCATTAACAAGTAATATTTGCTTTTGGTATCATGAGAAAAGATATGTGGCTGATAAATTTTTAAAAAGTGAGTTTACCAATTCGCACTTCACTGCAATAGACTATGGCCTAATTCGTTTAAAAACGAGTACTTTTGCTCATTATTTTGCTCGTTGGAAGTTGTGACGAAGGATTGCTAGGAAATAATTTAAAGAATAATGGAAACTAAAATATACGATTTAAGAAAACCGAAAAATTTGAGATCCTAAGAATCTCTACATAACAACAAAAAGCACAAATGTAGATAGGATCATTATCCAGTTCCTGTACATCACAACGTGAATCAGATACCGTAAAAAGATCCTCTTTTAGGTAAAACAGATAGAACGTCGGTTGAAAAGTAAGTTTAAATATAAGAATAAAGAACGTAAAATGTATAAACGGCGCACGATGCACAACCATAGCAAAATATACATATAATCGACTATAAAAACCAATAATTAAGAACGAAACATGCACGTGCCTCGCAAAAATTCCAAAAAAAAAGAGTACCTTTCTATTCATGACCCCATCCAAGCTACTAAAGACCGAAAAGAGTCCCGAACTCCCGAACCCGACACCACTGGGATCACGGGAACGCGACACCACTGTGTGGGCGGTTACGGGTAGATGGGTTTCACGCCAGTTATCCGGTAGCGGATTCGGACAAGCCTGCTGGAAGTGGCCGATGACTCAGTCAAGGACGTGGGATACTGTCACAGGTACTATTCGAGTATGCACTTAGCGACTTCAAAAAGTATAGGAAAAAAGAATATTGTTATGTTTTTTCACGAATTTTTGTTTGTGGTCCTACGTTGGTGATTTTCTTTGCTGTGGGTGTAATAGTGCCGAGGATGTACTATCATAATTATTTTACCAACGTTAATTCCATAAAGTGTATAAAATACTTACTCTGTTATATAAAATGTTCTATACCAAATAATATTTATGATTATAATAAAGGTATACAAACATATATGTAGGTAGTTACTAAATGAAAAAATCATATAAATTTGAGCCAATTTTCCACCCTTAAAGTAATTGTCGAATCTAATTCGATCACAAGAGGCGTTAAATGCACCTCTGACCTAAAAACCGAATTGGTCGAGTTTAAAAGGCTTGACAAATCGTTCCAATGGCCAGCTGACAATTACAAGGATATAGTCATTAAGCCAGCTGAACCCAGCTACCATTATGTGTGATGTAATCTCCGGTATTGTCACAACTTATAGTTTTACTGTGTCAAGACTACACTAATAGGTATATACGAGTATAATCGATTTTTATGTCACATCTGAATGTCGCTTTATGAGTTGTCCTCACAAATCAGGAGTGCTGGAAGATTGAAGGTTCGTGTTCCTTAAAAAATCGGAACGTGCATTTTAATACAAACTCGTTCACAGTCCGTGTTCAAGCTGGCGACGGATGATTGTGATGACACCCTTGTGTCAAATAGAGGGTGAACATATGTATTATGACGTGAATTCCGAAGTAGCTCGTATAGTATGGGTAGGTACCATCGCCAGAACCATAATTTTTCGTATAGTAATATTTATGTTGCTAGCGATACTTTACATGAGGCGAACTAATCATTCCGCAGGGGTTGGCATCTGTACGTGTATCTCAGGCAGGACTTCAATTATACTCAGGTTGGATTACAAAAGAGAATACAATTTTGAGAAAGGAATATACTGTTAGGCTAGGTGATCACGACTAGAAAGTAACCATGCTGCCTTAGCCTTTGTTCGGTACTTGTATTTCTGCAAGATTTTGAGAAAACTTCTATAGCGTGATTCAGGTACACGTGACAAGTTGCGGGAGGTCGCCACACTATCTTCATTGGTAAATAAAACAAATGTGTGATTGGGACGTTTTCTTATCGTTTTAAAATATCAATACCACGTTTGTAAACAATATAGTTCATACAATATGTGTGTTACATAATCTTAGACTTTTTATAGACATTACGTAATGGTCATAACTAATGTGACCATTTATTTTTTAACAAAGGGACATCGGCTTATTTGCACCAATTGGGCAGGTATATTTTTATTGTAATTGCGATATTAATCCAAATAAAAAGTTGCATGATGCAACATAAACAATTAGTTATAAAAAAATGTCAAAGGATCAAAAATTAAATACGAGTACATCTGTTATTATGGTAATTTAGTTTTATTTGTTATTATTTCTTTTTATTTCTTTGTAATTATTAGTTTTTAGTCTATCTATATGTAATAAATTTACATATTGCACATAAAAATAATATAAAAAAAATTAAAGTAAAAAAATTAAAGTTTGACACGTTTGAATAAAATGTAAATATTCACTAGATTATTAACTTTGCTATGGCCGATACCTGCAACTAGGTCTTTTGGCATCCAACATCCGGAAACTTCTCGCAGGGCTGTTTTAGTAAAACAGGACGATTTTTATCACGAAGCTTTATACTGAGACAACGAGATAGAAAAAAAAAACGTCCCGCTCATAACAGGGCGTGTGGTCACTCATACCTTAGAACATGTTTAGAATTATGAAGAAGCCATCATTCACACTTAGCTGGACAACAAAGGGCCGCCACTGACTGACAATTATTTCTGCTAAGGATTAGAATAATAATGGTTAAGCCTCCGGTTACTATGATGTTCTGGTCTGCATTAATTTGTTCTCGTTTGTAGAGGTTTTGAGCTCATCTTTCATTTTGATATATTGTTAATTGTTGTTTTGACTTCTATAATGTACTTACGTTAATTAAACTATTAGGCATTTCCTAATAAAAAGGATACGCAAAAAGCAACGATCGTGTTCATGTCATAGGTACTTACTATGTATTAGGTATGTAATATGTATTTTGGAGACAAGTTACAATATGTATGTGAGGGTGTTTAACGCCACTTTAAACAGTATTTGCTAATTTCACAAAAGGAGGAAGTTTTATGGGACTCTATATTTTTTATATATACCATATTACTTCATCTTATGCCTAAAATGGTACAAATGCGCTGCTACACATACGGACTGAGGTGGTAAGAATGTGCAACCAGCGACCACATTTTTGAAACAGGTTGTCTTGTTAAAGTGATGGAAGTTATGTACTGAAAATATTATTGGAGTCAAGTGATTTTAAAATTGTTGTTCAATATTTTCAGACCTCACGTATGTCGGAGTCGTAACAGCACGCATTGCTGTCCAGGGTGGACCTCCAGACCTAACTCATTACTTTGTATTGTCCGTGAGTATCATTTGATTTATTGTTATTAAGTATATAGTGTGGTAGCTAGGTCAGAGGTGTACTTTAACCACTATTGGAGACAGTGCAGGCCCTTTAGGAATATTTTTCCGCAGATAAGCGAGTATCCTTTCAGAGGAGGTCGCGCGAGTGATAACGAACCTGAGATAGAGGTTAAATCCTCTGTGGTTGACTACAGATATCTACGGACAGAAGTTATCACTTACTATTCAGTGGGGTATTCCTGATTGTCTTTTTTATACTGTAATGAAAAGGAAACAATTTAAAAGTTATCGTAACACCACTGAACATTTTAATTCCTTTTATTTACTTATTAAAGTTCATGAAAAAGAACAAAATATATGTATATCCCTTACTAAGCTTGCAAATAAGATTAGGAGATACCTTACCACTAAGTAGAGTATATTTATACCGCAGATACTACAGACTAAATATAGCAATAAAGAATACAGTATGATACTGAGTGAAATGTAATTTATAATGTATAATTTTCAGCTATATGCCGGCCCGACTGCGGGGGCCCCGGCGACTGTATCGCGCCCAACATGTGCCGCTGCCCGGGCGGCGTGGAGGCCCCCACGTGCGGCCCTAACGGCGCGAGATACCCTTACCCACGTAAGAAAATAGAGCCCCTACTAATAAACATTGATATTTTGGCGATACCTTTGGTATTGCAAGTATGTATAGGCTATCTCAATACGTGTTCATATAGTGTGTCAAAGTTAGTTGTTATTAAAATTAGTAGAATTAAAATTGAAGCCTTATACATTTACTGTTGGATTTAGGAAAAAAACCGCCTTAATTTTATATCTTTCGGAAAGTAATTTTTCTTATTATCTATAATTATTTGGGAGTTGTTATTGTCGGCTATTCTCATACACGACTTTCATGTTTGTTATTGTGTTTTTGTATTTGTGGCTAGCTTCAAATCTGTATAGGAACTTAAATTATACCAATTGAAAAATTACATTATTATTATCTGTTAAGACCAATCGTCAGTACACTTTATACTTAGAAACAAAGTATTATAAAATATAATGCGTCCTTAATTTGTGTTCACACAACACGTATTTTGTTTTACTTCTAGAATTTTAGTATGTATACACTTTTTTTAATTATACGTGCAAG
This sequence comes from Polygonus leo, assembly GCA_018250455.1. Lineage (NCBI taxonomy): Eukaryota > Metazoa > Arthropoda > Insecta > Lepidoptera > Hesperiidae > Polygonus > Polygonus leo. Next base: position 8,432 of record DWNR01000817.1, on the reverse strand, counting down.
AACACTTATACAGATTCTTGCCGGTTCCTCTCCATGTTTTCTTGACGCTCAATAGGAACCCAACTTTGGATAAATAACTTTTGATTTTGAATACCGCGTGGTGTGTAACCGGCCTTATCCCCGGCAGCGCGCACGCGCGGCGGGTGCCGGCGCATCTGCATGAACGGCGGCACGTGCAGCAACGGCACGTGCGCGTGCGCGCCCGGCTGGAGCGGCGAGTTCTGCACCGAGCGTGAGTTGGATTTGTGCTGTTGTGCTTAGAGTTTATGTCCTTAGTTTTACTTTACAACTCATAGTTCATATTCAATTTTCCTTGATGAAATAATTTAATAGATGTATTACAAAAAGGAGAATAAGATTTTTCAAAAATATGGAATACCATCGTTTTGAGTGCCAACTCTTCAATAACACAGAAATGTTAAAATAGATTAATCCAATCTTTGTAATTGAAATAAACTAATTTTGTTTAGTGGGTTATACACTTGTTAACCAACTTGACATAAGTGGAATTTCTTAATCCCTTAATTGTTTTTTACAAATATTAATACCTACAACATCAAAATTACGAAACAATCATTTTTTACTTTTTTAACTTTAATAATGTAAAAAAATAATTTATAAAAAGCCTTAAATGGACATGTGATATTTTATATTTGTAAGATACTGAATGTATTTTATTATATTACAGCTATTTGCCGAGAGCCGTGCTTGCACGGTGGTAGATGTATAGCGCCTGACAGATGCGTGTGTTTCCATGGCCTATCAGGAACAAGATGTGAAATTGACAGGAGAACTGGTAAGTCACTTGCGTACTTAATTATCCATATAACGTGACAGAAGGCATTAGAGTCATTATTAATTGACGAATGATGATAATGCGACGTAGATCTCTTAATTCATATCACGTGTTTAATAACGAAAAACAACAAAATGTATCAACGGAAGTTACCGCTCTCAGGTCCAAACTACATGAATCGTCACCGATTATCGAATAGATTAAAAAAACTGTAGGACTGTATTAATAAAGTTAACTCATCATAAGATTGTCATCGAACTTAAGAATAGCTTTCAGAACATTCTTTAGTACTTTAACCGCACTCAACATACTAGGTACCTACCACCACTTCCACCACTACCACCTACTTCTTGAGTTCACATTATTAATACGGCCCTAAGTAACTTAGATCTGTAGTACATGTTGACCCATTTACTATAAAGTACATTTACTAGCGAGCACTATAAACTATGTACCCCCAGGCCCGTGCTACACGGACACGCGCGGCGCGCTGTGCACGGGCGCGCTGGAGGGCGTGGTGTGCACCAAGCAGCTGTGCTGCGCCACCGTGGGCGTCGCCTGGGGACACCCCTGCGAGCGCTGCGGCGACCTCGACTGCCCGCCCGGCCATCTGCGGAACCTTGCCACTAAGGAGTGCCAGGTGAGTGGGGTTTTTAGGTTTTATGTTGTTAATAGCTTCATGTGTTCAGGTGATTTCATTATTTGATAAGAGTGATTTTTTCCAGAAGTTGACGGGAGGAGTGAATGTTCTTTACTATTTTAGTTTGAGTTTGTATACTGTCATCATCTCTTAAGTTTTAGAGTACATCTCACTAAGTTTTTGAGGATCGACCGTGCTTAAGTAGTTCAAGTTTGACTCCTCCCTCTCCCTACAGGAAAATCTTTATTTGCATTTAATATTTTGCATTTGATTTGTGTATAGGATATAGACGAATGTGCGGCAGTACCAGGGCTTTGCGAGGGTGGTCGCTGCGTCAATTCAGTGGGCTCGTTCTCGTGCGAGTGCCCGCGAGGACAGCGTCGACACCGTACCTCCAATAACTGCGAAGATATCGATGAATGCGAAGACCCCGACATTTGCCCGGTGAGACGCTTTACCTACATTGCACTACATTAAATTCACTACACTTAAGTTAGTAGTACGTAGATTAGTAGTAATACGAGGGTCAGCAATGAGAGGGTAGAGAGGGAATCAATGCGTTGCCACATCCCTTCCGACAACTGTGTAGACCTTGATATATGTCCGGTAAAATGCTACACTACACTACAGACAAATTACATATTATGTCCTAATTACTAACGGAAAATTAAAAATAAATGTAATATTCCAGAACGGCAAATGTGTTAACACCGAAGGCGACTACTACTGTCTTTGTAATCCTCACTTCATCCCGAGTCCAGACAAGAAGATTTGTATAGGTTTGTATATTAAATTAAAAAAAAATTAAACCAAACAAGTTTATAATGATATGAATACATTGGTTCAGGATTCAGGAAATCAGTTAGAATTTCATAACGTATTGATATGAAATCTTATCATGTGTCCCTGGAAACTTCTGGACCCTAAGCTTAAAAGTCTTATGAAAATGTTTTAAAAGTAATCAGTCTCAAATCATTCTTCACGTATAGACATGCCATATGGTCCATATATACACCAGCATTATACTGCTGTTCAAAATTACATAACATTTTGATATTTCTTTTATATGCCATTTAAGCTTGTAGATTTAAATATGTCGTTTTGAATCAAAGTCGTTTATTGTATTAATTCAATAATGGATTTTCGCTAGAAGAAATATAAGCCGTTGTACAACTCCGTGCATTGAAGATTTCTTAAATAATGTTTGTGGTCACAGACGGGCGCGTGGGCAGCTGCTACGCGTACCTGGGCGAGACGGGCGAGTGCGCGGAGCGGCTGCCCATGCCGCTGTCCAACCGCGACTGCTGCTGCGGACACAACATCGGCCGCGCCTGGGGCGAGCTGTGCGCGCCCTGCCCGCCCAGGGGCTCCAGTGAGTTGTTCTCTTTAAATTTCTAATTATGTTCCTAGAAATTGTTTTAGTAATAAATGCAGGAGGTCTTGCATTTTACTGAAATTATCTTGACATTCCAAATTTAAACTAATCAAAATTGATATATATGATTTAATCAAAATGTATATTAAAATGCATGCATGGATTAAAGCAATTTTGTTTTGTGTTTTATTTTAATCGGGTTATAATGGAGCCTTGGGGTATACTTGTTTTATACTTGCATGTGATCTTCCGAAATTTGCCATTTTAAATTAAAAAAAAAATTGCCATTTTAAATAAACTATCAATGATAAAGAGCAGTTGAAGAAAATTGTTGAGTTGGTAAAATAAGTCTTAGTAAAGTCAAGCCTTGGAATGTGTAAACAGCGGAGTGGAGTCACCTTTGTGGTGGTGGCGGCATCGTGCCCCCCGACTGGCGGCGGAACGACACGAGCGGTGGTGGAGGCGGAGGCGGCGGAGGAGGGCTGGAGCCCGCGCCCATCGCCAAGATCAACGAGTGCATGCTGCGTAGCGGCATCTGCGGCCTCGGCGACTGTATTGATAAAGATATCGGGTAAGTACAATAGAAAAAAATATTAGTTTATTGTCCATATAATAAGTTTGTTTTGCTTATTCAGCTATATACGCATAACAATTTCATTAAAAGCATATTTTTAAGCCAATAGTATTAGGCATTACTTTGTGAAAAAGTATTTTTATAACCTGCTCATCGATCGAATGTTGTATCGATATCATACCCTGATGATGCTTTGTTGTGGAGCGAAATTTGTGTTGGAGTTGGTCTTAAGCAGTGTGTCTATCACCGTACTAAACTAGTTCAACTGCGAGAATCGACTGTTTATTTTTATATTTCTATTATTTTATATTTGAAATAAACCATGGTCGGTATACCCAGGTACCAGTGCGAGTGCTGGGACGGCGCGGAGGAGGCGGAGCAGGACGGCAACCCCACGTGCATCGACATCGACGAGTGCGCGCTGCAGTACTGCCGCGGCGGCACCTGCGTCAACAAGCCCGGCGGCTTCGAGTGCAGGTACCTGCTTATTTCTCATCAGTTATATCATTTCAATTATTCAAGTGAATTTCGTACATCAGTACTGTGTTTCTTGAATAATTTTATATCTATTTGGTATTTTGACACCCTTACTTCTAATATTGTCAATATTTCCTTCCTTGGGAAACACTATATTTATCTTTATAATTTTAGAGTCTCCCCTTGCATCTTCTTCTGATAACTGTTTGATAGTAATATATTATGATGATTTAGAATGTTTAACAACTGTTTATGTTAATTATGTTTTTTATTATGAAACCTTTACAAAATACTTTTTCAAAAGCATTCAATTCTGTTTTATTGGAACTTTCTCTATGACATTATAATTTCACGTATTTTATTTTGTATAATTGAGTTTATCAATGTTATTTTATTTGTAATCAAATAAAATAAAATGTTTTTTAGATGTCCTCCTGGATTTGATCCTGTCGAAAATGGTCTGAGATGCAGTGACACGAACGAATGCGAGATGACGAACGGTGGCATGTGTACTAATGGAGTCTGCACCAATATCGACGGCGGGGAAGTTACATTTATTTACAGAAACATATGTTTGTAAGGTTAATTATATACAAGAAATTTTTAGAATTTTATGGAATTGACGTATTTTGGTAATATCAAACAAGCAATTAGCTTTTATTACACCACTCTATGATAATAAAATTGTAAATGTGGAAGGGATTTGCGGAGTGGCGCTGACATAATGCGAAGTTGTTGTCGTTACGACGCTAGCGGTCATTTCGCGTCACTGCCGCACCGAGCCGGTACATCTATAGGTTATAGTGGGAAAGAATGCCACGCAATGTGCTGAGGGCATTAAACATAGGTCACTATTTCCTATTTATTCACATCCATCCATATTTATATATTATCCTACAGTTACCAATGCACATGCAACCCGGGCTACGAGCCGACGGAGACGGGGCAGGCGTGCCGCGACGTGGACGAGTGCGGCGACAACCCGCGCGTGTGCCGGCGCGGGCGCTGCCGCAACACGCCGGGCGGGTACGACTGCCTGTGCGAGCCCGGCTTCGCGAGCTCGGCCGGCGGCTACTGCGCCGACGTGGACGAGTGCGCCGATCGGACGCTGTGCAAGGTTAGATAATGTATTTATCTCATTAATAATTGTTCTTCGATTTCGAAAAGAGTGATATTGATGTAAGTCATGTATCTTGTGTAAGGTTTGGGTCCCGGGACGTCTCGTGTTTGGAAGTCCCGGGGCCTTTCGTAATTTTAGTTGTCTCGAAGTCCTGGGATTTCCCAAGACTTTAATTGTAGGCTGTCTCGTGACCCGGGATTTTGAAATTGTCCAGAATTCCCATATTTTTATTTTGTGTTCTTATGAGTAATTTAGATACCCGTAATTATGTACTGACCATACTATTGTGATAGCAATTTTCAACTAAATAATAATGTGTAAATTTTACATAAATGGAACATAATCCGTTTTTGGATATGGTTGGAGCATTTATTTACTGTAGTTGTATCCATTACCCTTAAGTAAGATCGTTATTCTTTATTTATAAATCTCCTGTAACGTATTGATTTAATTAACCTTATATACTCGTGTAATGCTCACTGTAACCTTATCGTTCGCAGGGCGGTCGTTGCGTGAACGGCGAGGGCTCGTTCCAGTGCGTGTGCGAGGCGGGCTACCGGCCGACGCCGGACCGCGCGGCGTGCGTGGACGTGGACGAGTGCGGCGAGCTGGCCGTGTGCCGCAACGGCCGCTGCCACAACGCGCCCGGCTCCTTCCGCTGCGAGTGCCTGCCCGGCTTCTCGCTCGCCGCCGACGGGCGCACTTGTATTGGTAATGGGTTGCTTTTTATGTTTATTTAGGATACAGCATCGACTTGTTATTAGAGTAAGTAATTTTATAAAAATAGTGTTTAATTAAATGTGATTTTCTACATTTATATGGCTAATTGAACTAAACAAGTTTTTTTTCAATATAATTCTTAATGCGTAGAATTTTTTCACTTATTTTTTTTATTCGAATTCGAAAGTCTCTGCTCGTTATGCCGTTTTACATTATAACCGTTCGTCACTTTTCGTCAACTTAAAGTGTCATAATCGAATCAGGCAGCGATAGACGTAGCTTCAAACTTGTTCATACAAGTAATATTTTAGACATGCGTAGTAGTGCGACGTAGAGTAACTTTCAAAGTATTAAATAGTGCAGTAAACAGAGATAATACTCATAACAGAAGTTTTTTATAATGGAATAAATTGTTTTAAGAACATCTGGTAATTGTAAAGATACATTTCGCACATAGAATTAAAAAAATAATTGGCGTCTTCATGTTTTTTAATTGGATGATTTATTGATATTGATGTAAAATATTGTTCTTTTACAGATGAAGTTCAAGATTTATGTTACGAAAAGTACGAAGAAGATCATTGCACTGGACCGGGTACCACACCAGTGACTAGGTCACAGTGTTGTTGCAGTTCGAGCAAAGGTAAATGTACATACAATAAAAATACATGAAAAATTTGGTATGTCGTATATTAATAAAAAATAATGAAATTTAAAATTTCTTCATGTAATCATTATAAACAATTTCCATTATGCAGGATTACGTCTAGGTTGGGGTGTATCGTGTAAGCCTTGCCCCAAACCCGGATCAAAGGATTACGAAATCTTATGTCCTGAAGGGCCGAGCAAAGACAATAGCGGAGATGACATTAACGAATGTACGATGATCCCTGGAATCTGTCAACATGGCACATGCGAGAACTTAGAGCCGGGGTACAAGTGTATATGCGATCCTGGGTACCATCCCGACGCTGATGGTATCTGCAGGGACATTGACGAGTGCGATATGCATCAGTCAGTAAGTAATGCAATTTACAAGTAAATAATTTATTTGTTATGATCCTTCGAGAAATGGGATACTTTTTCATCCAACGGATGATATTTTTTATCAGTTTTTTTAAAACAAGACGTTCTTGTTTGTGTCCATATTATATGTAAATTTTACACGACTGATTTAATGAGCAGTAATTTATAAGATCTTTACAAAACTACTCAACAAAAAAAAAATCGACCTGCGCATTGAGCTTGAGTACTCTGCTCCGGTGTTATTTAATATTTTATGTGCTTAGACGTATAGAGAATTTGCTTGAATAATGTTATAACATAAACATAACATAAACATTGACGACTTTTATTCGTATATAGACGTATAAATACTAATTCCGCGACTCGGCACAAGAGCGGTACTAATGGGCATCCGTTGCAGTATTGCACGGGCGGGCAGTGCCGCAACACGGCGGGCAGCTTCACGTGCGCGTGCGCGGCGGGCACGCGCTACGAGCCCGACGAGCAGATCTGCCGCGACATCGACGAGTGCGAGGGTGAGACTCTTTACATCGAAAAGGATAATGACCGCGGGGACATCCCGCCCCTGTTCCCTGTGCCCACAGGTTATCTACCTTTGTGACTCGCGCCTGCCATCACGCTGACCCATCATTGGCATTCTAACTACCGAGCGAAGCACGAGTCTCCATTTGTCTAAATTTTCTTCGATACTTTTATGTAACATTCATGAATACTAAGCGGTTTCGAATTGGCTTCAGCATCCATGCGATTACCTAAATTATCTAGATAACGTGTATGCAAAATATATTATAAACAAAATTAAAAAACATCAGTTTTAACTTACATTTGTCACGCAATCGATACCATTGCACTGCTTTATCAAACGATCATTAATTAAATACTTAATAAATAAATTTTAACATTTAGAAATAAATGATTCTAGTTTAATTGGCATTAAAGTTGATATTGAACAAATGAGGACCAAAAATTCCACCTTGTACAACGCCTTCTCATGGTCAGCAAAAGAATACAATTACCGGACTGTTACGGAAGCTACTCTTGTTATACGTTTAATGCTTCTCTTGAAAATGATAATGGATATAAGCGAATAAATTATAAGAAATTCCAACACAAATAAATAATTCAGATGTAAGTAAGTTGTAAGCCTTGGTTAAGTCAGGACAGTAAGTTTCTTTGAATTCAATAAAATATGTATATTTTTTATAAGTAACTAATTTTGGGAATATATTGACATATGAAATAATGAAAAACAAAACACTTGTCATTATTTCATAAATTTTATTTCAATGAACATTTAATCGGACGTTTTCAGAACAATCGAATCCCTGTGATAACGGACGTTGTATCAATACCCACGGGAGCTACGAATGCGAATGTGAACATGGATTTGTTTTGGATGCCACTGCCCAGCATTGTGTCGGTGAGTGCTTGTTATAGAGATTATTTTGTATTGACATTTACCTAGTTTTTAGATAATTATATTACGGTGAGTAGAGCTATTGGCTAGAGCTTGTCTATTAGTTTTTTAAATTATGTTTCTATTCGAACTACAAATATCATTTGCCTTTCTATGTACATCTTAAAATTTATATCTTACTAGCGCATTATAAAAAAATAAAAAAAAAATATTTGTCCAAAAAATAAAAATAAAATGTTAGGGGTGGACAACCCTTATCACTTAGGGGTATGAAAAATAGATGTTGG
>DWNR01000816.1:0-17524 GCA_018250455.1 Polygonus leo | reverse complement strand
GTCTCCGAAATCGGCGTGTTTGTATGAGGAGAGTTATGAAAGTGGAAGAAGCTAGGCAAGTATGCCAGAACCATGCCATTTTGCACTCGCTACTCTCTGCCTAACCCGTTAGGGATTTGGCTTGAAGATGAGTGTGTGTACAATTTACACTAAGTGAGAGTTCGTACAAGTTCGTAGGTTCCACCTTTGCCTCGGTTGTCTAGTACACAATGTAACATACACCCGTGTACCATTCGGATATGAAGTAAATAGACAATTACTTTCTATAGTAGAAAGATTCTCTCGAGAGTAAGTGTTCATAACGCATCCGTGGGTCTCTGCTTCGCTAAATTTGTCTGATAGAGAATGGGACATCCGCCTTTATACAAGATGAGTATAAATACATAAATAAGCTATATACATTTGTACCCGAGTTCTTAAAAGTGTGTTGTGTGTTTTGTGCGGGTAAAAACAAATATGATAATTATTTTAAACATTAATTTATTTACTGATTTACACTTAGTTCTGTAAGACCAAATTGCAAGCAAGATATATTAAAATAAAATTATTGTTCTTCTTCCACACATACATACATTTAGAAGCAAACATTTCCACAAACCGAAGATTTACAATTACGACACCAATAAGCTCGCGGCGCCTAAAACAAATTGGAGTTCGTCATTACGGGCCTCGAATGTCCCAGAAAGAATGACATTCATTATTTTTTAAGGACCTCATAAAACAACATTATGGCCCGAACACTATACTTACACACTGTTCCCTCCCAATTATTGACCATAACTGTTGGTTCGATTCCCGTCGATAATTATTAGTGTTCAGTTCAAACATATGACCAACGCTGGACATAAATTACGCTGGTCTCGCCGCTTTCTATAATTGGACTTATTGTCGTTGGTAGGAGCGTTATGATTATAAGCGTTGGAATTATTTATTAATTAGTGTAATAATTAAATTAAAAATAAAGACAATTCAATTATTTCTTATCATTCTCAAACTACCAGGTCAGGTAGGTCTCAAAGTTCATTAGTTACTTGAAAGGTAAGGTAACATTTTGTACCTATGATTCTAATATAAAAATATGAAACAACAAATACATAACTAGAAAGGATTTATTTTTGTACAAAATAGTAAATCGGTACTTAGTCTATCTGCTGGTAAGTGGACTCTGCTGCCAAAGGATAACTGGAACGAACGTCAAAAACGAGTACGTAAAGGACTTGAAATCTCTTACAGGTGTGCTTCTATTTCTCAGTATTGGGGTTTTTGCCTTGTTTAACTTACACTCACACACACCGAAAAAAATTGTTTAGCGACATACCTACTATGATTCTTTAAAAAAATAATACATTCCTGTTTCGAAGATGCGAAAAGATAAAGCAGATGGTTTCATCTATATGGACATTGTAACTTATCCATAAGATTCCAAAACACGTAAAACTTATTCTAGAAATATGTGTAGATTGACTAACTGATTCGTCAACGGAAAAAACCTAACCAAAGTCTTTGGACAGTAAATGCCATTTCAAGAATCCCACATTTAACTTTTATACATCACGTAATTTTATTCTCCACTCGTCTGCGTCTTGAAGCCACGTAACAAAGTTATACTCAGGGACAAGAGAACCCAAAAAATGACACGTAGTCAGCACAGTACGCGGCATATATGGCGTAATGATAGGCATTACAATAATTGTCTAAGGCGGCGGGGCGTGGCCAAATGACAATCACGCGCGGCGTGATGAGCGGGTGCGCGCGCGCATAGAGCAGGTGGCGGTAAGAGATGGGACACTATGTGACATCGATAAATTATAAATATATAAATTATATACAATATCTTACCCAACCTAACCTTACCTAACCTTTCGATTTCAATTATCCCACATCTAACTTAATTCTTCTCTTCTCTTATGTGCACTGTACACAAGGACGATTTAATCGCACCTGATGTTGACTACAGATACATAACTAAGTGACGTGATGAGCGGGTACACGCGCGCATAGAGCAGTTGGCAGGAGGAAATTGTACGCACGACATCGATGAAATTTCATATTTCCTCACATGACACTGTGTCAGCATTTTTTTTAATTGGAAAATTAAACATGTATCAAAAAAATAACATGTATCGTGAAGAAATTTTTTGTTTGTTTGGATACATGAACGCATGAATATAATTGCTTACCTTTATCTAGATTTGAACGTGAATCACGTACAGGTAACAAACAAACTTGAAGCTACCAGAAATTATATAATATTCTAGAAGCGAAGTTAGGTACAATCGTCGGCATTAGTCTTTTCTCGCAAGGATTCGTCGATAAAGTGTTAAGATATATTTTCAAGGACCCAATGAGCCACATCCATGTCATTCTGGTTATATTCTCGATAATATGTCGGTATTCTCAATAATGTGTGTATTTGTAATAAATGTATATCACTAAAGTTCCGTCAAACTCCATGTTTAAATTAATCTATATATATAAAAGGCAAAACTGATTAACTGACTGACATATCAACGCACAGCCGAATCTACTGTACCTTGAAACTTGAAATTTGGTACAGGGATTCCTTTCACGATGTAAGTGAGCACTAAGAAAGGATTTTTCGAAATTCTACCCCCAAGGGGTTTTCTACTTCTATGCGGGCGAAGTCGCTGGCAAAAGCTAGTTATATTAATATTTGCGAAAGAATTTCGGTCCGAAAAGTATATGTATATTTTTGTCTCAATATTACCCATACGTACTTGAGACGAACTTTACTAAAGATTATGTTGAGCCTTTTCACGACAAATCGGGCACGTACGCCGTGATTGGCACTCGTATTCGACTTTTGTTTATTTTACGTAAATAACAAGAGGATAACAAGATTAGCTGTTGATATTTATAGGTGTTGTTTGATGGAAGAAGCAAATATTATTGATCAAATGATAAATAATTGCAAGTCGATAGAACCATAGCTCTACCGGGGAGGTACCACCGCCACCCTCATAATTTTCTGTTAAGCAATTGTTACGTTTTGGTTCTGGATAGCTGCGGTTGCCAGCTATACTTACATACAAGATGAATATTTTAGCTTTTAGGGGTTGTGACGCATCTGTAATTAACCTAAATTACCATCGTATCGTATCGTATTTTGGGTTAATAACAAATGTCCATAGACATTAGTGATCATTTACCATCGTCCCATACTACGCCGAGCAGCTATTATTCTTTTGATTTGTGTTTTTTATTCAAAACAGGTTATGTTTCCTATGCTTTGAACACATTCAGCTTAGGGTATTCAGAACACGTTAACAACGTTCACATGGATATCATTAGTTATAACAAGCCACAAGTTTAGTCTTATAATAGGGATCAGATTATAATAAAATTAATATTAACAATGTTGCATTCATACCTACCCAATCATTATGTTTATTAAGCTGTGTATGTGCCTATTTTATCGTCAGTAAATTAAAGTAGAATATAAAAAACCCGCACAACAATATTCAAAGGCTCTAATATTAAAAGGAAGTTTTCCCTTAGTAACAGGGACAAATCAATCCTAATTTTGACGTCGCTATACATAGACGCTATACTAAGGCTAAAGGGTTAACGGGGTTATCTCGGAATAAATGGAGTACAACATTCTCTCAGTCAACATTCCTCAAATCTGGCGGGAGGCGGGCTTTAAATGCTTCAAGTATATGTATGTTTTCCTAAAGAAATTATTTTATGAACATTTTATTGTACATAAATATAACTACAAAGGGCGGACCTAATGCCTTGAGGTATTCTCTACCAGTCGGATGATGGTGAGAATTAGATGCAGAAGACAAAAATATTGGCAAAATATAGGAAGAAAGGATATAAAGAAGAAGAAGAAGGTTAGAAGCTACGCACTTATTGCCAATATGTAAGGGTTTGATTCCTACGTTGCAGTTAAGCACAGAATTGTGAAAATTTAGTTGTTTGACCACTTTTCTTTCAAAGCAGCTGAAGTAACAGGTCAGGAAGGTACCACCGTCACCCTCATAATCATTCGTGCAGCAATTCTTGTGTTTCAGTTTGGAGTCGAGGCGTGGCTACCGGCCATACTTATACACTAGGCAAACATCTTAGTCCCCAGGGGTAGCAAGGCATTTGCGATCAAACGTAATGACCATTTACCATTAGATGGACTGTATGCTCGTTTGTTACCTTAATACAATAAAAAAGTAAGATTGTTCAATTCGTATGGTTAACCGGGCCCTTTAAATCTTTATCCTTTAAAATCTTATGTTGAGGTCGAAGTGTTCCGGTCGTACTTAGACACGAGGCGGCCATTTGAGTTCTCGAGGCGATTATCGGGCAAGTATGTAAGTCGGACATTCCATAGTTTTATACGTGCTTTCATAAAAAGCGCCGAGAATACTATTTTCAAACTATGTCAACTCTAATTACGGTTGAAGTCATACTTATATAGTTATCTGTCGTTGAAGTCATCTTCAACCGTATTTACAGTTGACTACAAATGTTCATGAATAGTCATGACAAATGCGGTTGCTTCGCAGGCTCGTCTTATCTCTATAATGCTGTGAAAATACTGAATTTATATAAAGAGAAAAAAGAATGAAACCATACAAAGGGAAAAATAAAACCCAAAGGGGAAAAACGGGACCCCATTACAAAGACCTCGCCGACCGTCTTCCGTCAGTCAGAGTAGGGTCACTGTACGCCCGAAACCCGTAGTTTTGAGCAAAGTTTCACGCATTTCCTACTCTGTATGACCCAGTGACATACACACGCACACAAGATATATATACATATATATAGATAATTCATCTATATTTATCTTAATTATTTACTAAAAGTACGACATTACCGAACCAAAACTTAAAAAGTAATAAGATATGTCATCTTATAGCGAAAACATAGTTTAATAAAAAAAAAACTCTGTATGACCTTATGTAAAGTGTTAAACGGCCTAAACTAACGGAGAATTAATGATTTTTCTAATCTGACAGATAAAGCGTACTCTGTATGACTTTAAGCCCGTTCGAAACCTTTCCGTCCGTAAGTCATATAGAGTAGGGTAAACAGCTAAGTTACGTTACGTTTTTCGGTCGGAAACTTTGTTGACGGAAGTACAGAATGATCCTACAGGGTTGAATTTCGTAAACTCTTACTTTAGACCAGGGGTTCCCAAAGTGTGCGTCGCGGCGCCCTGGCACACCATAATGAATTAAGAGGGGCGCTGTGAGGCTCTCTCTGGAAACTTTAATTTTTGTGAATATCTTCCTGGCGTCATAGTATTTCCAGTACCTCGAGGGCGCCGTGAATTAAACCATTAGCTAACCTGTAAGTGCGCCGTGAACTGAAATAGTTTGGGAACCCCTGCACTAAACACTCACAACACCATGTTAGTACGAAACTCGTAGGGCCGTATTAATAAAGTGACCTCAACATTGAGATCTAACTTGAGTGCGGTTTAAGTATTAGATAATAGAAGGAAAGCCGTACTTAAGACCAATCTCAATCTTGAGTTAACTTTTAGTACTAATACGGCTTTTAGTGTGCGAGTCCGTCACATATTTTACCGTTTTATTGAAGTCACTTAAAAATTAATCAAATTTACTGCAGATAATCGATAACCAATTTGAAACCCAATATAGATTTTGCAAATTCTATAAATACTTTCGTAGTACCTACCTATAAACTGTAATGTTATTTATAGCATCGTATATATTCAATTCGTTAGGGAACTGGATCGCCGGGAAGCAGCGGGGGTTGGTGCAGAATAAACAGGAATGGCAATAAATACGGTATACGAACAAATAAATATAACTGTGTTACTGGCGCTATGTTGATTTCGTTCGCAGAGGAAGCATCTAGAGAGGAGAGAAATGTTATAGTCTAACATCGAATCGACGTTTCTAGGTTTGGCTCGTCAAACATCAACATCATATAAGGTTAAAATCGAATCCGATATTAGGGATCAGATATTTCCGTGCCCCAAGGGTAACGAGACCGTAGTACTAAAAAAAAAAAACAAAGATATAAGGGAGCCCTTATCTAGGAGACTGGTATTTAGGCGTATTTCAGCGTAATTTACTTTAAAAACATTGTCAAAAATGTAGTTTTATACGACGCCATCTGTAAGCTACGGAAATCTTAATGCAAGTCCGACTTACACTTGACCGATTTTATTGTCACTTAAAAATTAAGTCACACTTAATTAAATTCACTGAAGAACGCCAATAACCAATTTCAAACCCAATATCGCTTTTGCAAATTGTAAAAACACTTTCGTAGTACCTATAAACTGTGTATATTTTCAATTCGTTAGGAAACTGGATCGCCGGGAAGCAGCGGGGGTTGGTGCAGAATAAACAGGAACGGCAATAAATACGGTATTCGAACAAATAAATATAACTGTGTTACTGGCGCTGTATTGATTTCGTTCGCAGAGAAAGCATCTAGAGAAGAGAGAATATAATTATGTTATAGTCTAACATCGAATCGACGTTACTAGGTTTGGCTAGTCAAAAATTAGCATAATATAAGGTCAAAATCCAATCTGATATTAGGTCAGGGTTCTGTGCCCCAAGGTCTCGCCGGTACCTATCTATACTCGGTCGGAATCTATACTAATAATATATAGCCGAAAAGTTTGTGTGTTTGAACGCGCTAATCTTAGGAACTACTGGTTTGAATTAAAACAATCTTTAGTGCTGGATAGCCTATTTATTAAGGAAGGCTATAGGCTATATAACATCACCCTTCGACCAAAAGGAGCGGAGTATCAATGAAAAATGTTGAAAAAACGGGAGAAATTCGATCCAATCTCTCTAATATGACGCAAACGAAGTTGCGCGCGGGTCAGCTAGTTAATAATAAATCTTTACTGCCCATCTGCCGCGTCGTCGTCTGCCACGGGTCTTTATTTCATTAACGAAAGGTGTCAAATTCTTTTATAAGGAACTCTGTACGCACATTACAGATTTACCGATAGAAAAAAATAAATCGACTATAAAACTAAATGGCATTAAAGAGCCTACTACAGTATTAATGATTATTTAAATGATAAGTATACCTGGTAAGATTTGACTTTGGCTCCACAATAACTCAATCTGTAGAGCATAACTTTGTTAGTTAGTTAAATTTTGTAATGCAAATTATTAAAAATATGCATAAGCACATCTATGAAGTTACTTGCCGCTTCTTCTTCATAGAGAATCATCCGAAGCGCTAGTAGTTTTCTTGATGTTCAAAAAGAGTTCTAAATAAACCAATTGATTTTAATTTTGATTTGAACTATTTATTATTATCATGCATTTTAGGCGTCTTTTCAGCGAATATTACTTAAATGTCAATTTTAAAGTACAATACATAAAAAAATCTGTAACAATGAGAGAAAAGCTACGGGTGCAAGCCAGTTGATAATATGAATAGATCACAACCTATTGTTGACCTCCTGCCGACCACGGGTCTCCCATTGTTTTCATATTGCACTCAGAATTAAAATTAGCACGAAGGACAAATGCGGATTAGTAGATTTCACACATCTTTTAATATATTTTTTATTTCAGTTGGAGTAGTATGTATACTTGCGTTAGTTATCCTCCATCCCCGTGACATAATTTCTATTAAGTACATCAAAAAATCAGAGATGTACGCCTGGGATTTTAACGACGGACTCTTAAAATTACGGAGGCTTAACCATTAGGCATTCTTATATAGAGTACTTTTTTATCGTGTAAAGGTAGCCATGGAGTAGTCGAGTCGAGTCGAGTAGTCCATGGATATCAGTATTCATCCCCAAGTACGATTAAATCATACCTAAATTTGATCACAGATGCGTTGAAGACTAAGATGTTTGCCTCATGTAGTATAAGTATAGCAGACAACCACGCCTCTCCAAACCAAAGCGCAAGAATTGCTTCACGGAGGATTATGAGGGTGGCGGTGATACCTTCCCAGTCGAACTACACGATTTCTACCACCTGTAAAGTCTTATAGACTCTAAAAGATTAATGCTCTGCTCGAAGACATAAGCTGCTGGTTACATTCTAAGAAGTTATGTTTGGTATCATCGTAGTCATGTTAGTCCTTTTTGCTTTCACTGCTGTACATAGACTTTTCCTAAGTTATGCCGTAACATTTGCTGCTCTTATCTCTCTGCTCTCACCCCCCTACTTTTGTAGACATTACAAAAGTAAGGCGATGAGAGCAGCAACTGGTACAAAGAGCTAGAATTCTTTTTTGGCCACGTTTGTCAATTCGTGGTCGATTCTTGAGCTTTAACTCCAACACGCGGGCTACGTCTAGAAGGCAATTTAATAATAATAACAATAAAGGCATCAATTGTTTCAAATAAATTATCCTTCGACCATTTAACGAAAACACGAAATCAGAAAATAGAAATGATTTACCGAATAACCTAAATATATCTAGAGTCGATACAATTTGTACCACACAAAACAAAACACACATACATTTTAAAAAAAGAAAATCCCTTTATTCTTTTCTTTTATTTCTTCGAGGGTATCTTTCGAGCTGATGAAATTTTCACATTAAAAACCTAATTGCTCTAAAATAGTAGAATAATTAATAAATTCCTGAAGTTTGTGGGCATAAAATAAATAAAGTGGAGTCGGGCACCGCTTGTCTTTATAACTTAGTTTTGAAAGCATTAATAATCTCGGTGGAGGTTTTTCGCAGCTGTTCTTACTGACTCACATTACCATAAGCTTTGCGTTAACATCCGTCGCGTAGATACGAGTATATAGAGGTTTTTTGAATTGTCTGTCTGTCTATCCTATGTATGCCCTGTACGAATGTAAACTTGTAAATGTATTACATGTAAACTATATTTATTGAAGAATAAAGTCTAAAGAGCAGTAGATTTATAGTCATCTAACCTGTAGGTGGGCAGAACTTGGGTATTTCGTCTGGGCAGGTTCCACCGCCAGCTTCATAAACTCATAATCCACTGTGAAACTTTGTGTGTTGTTCCTCGTATGTTTACTTATCCTCGTATGTTTATAACGTTTTAGTACTTAGGGGTAACAACACTCAATTTTGATGGGTACGATTCAACCGTACTTGAATTGGTTATAAATGCCCTCCAGGCTCGCTTTTCTTTCAGCATCTCAGGGAGTTTGGATCTAAATAAAGCCGCTAATGCAAAAATAGGTAGAAGATAAATATAATCTTACCGCAATCTAAGAATCAATCTACTTTGAAATCCAAGTTGATAATAAACAATTCTTATAAAAGTATAGCACCACTATTCAACTCTTTTCTAAGTTAGATTCAACTAAAACGTTTTCTGACTTTTTTACTATTTCTTGATACGACGAGGGAATATTTAGCAGGCCCTAGTTCGTTACAAGTCGCAAGAACATTAATAATCTCTGACTTAGAAGGCTTTGCCGCGCGCCTTGCGCCTTTTTACTGAATGCTATTACCATAGACAAAAGAAGTTCTTCAAAAGGACTTCTTGTTTATATACAATCATGTCTATTCATGTTGTATTTTTGAAATGAGTTGGGAAGTATAAGATCGGTTAATTGATTATTTCGAAATGACATAACGTATTATATAATATATTATAACGAAATTATGTAATATATAATTATATAACGCAGCGAAGGTTGACTTAAAGACAGCAAACGAGCACGCAGTCCACCTAATGATTAGTCAATACTGGTCATGAACATTATTAATCACAAAGTACGATTGAGTGATACCTGCGGTTGACTAAAACTAAGATGTTCATCTCGTTTCTAACTTTAGCCGGCAACCATACTCATGGGCGGATCCAGGGGGGTGGTCATAGAGGTCATGACCCTCCCCTGGGCTGGGCCCAGGACCTTAGTGGACCACTAAATAAAATTGTTAAAACGTATTTTAAGTAGGTACGTACGTACAGTACTTACATTTATTAATACAATAACTTTTTACTTTTATCTATTATTATCAAAATTAAATTATAGCTTCTTGTGACTTGACCACGACTACGAGACCCCCCTGGCGCCTCCAAACCGAAACCGATTGATGGTAGCCACCGCGCAATCCTTTCCGGTTAAACTACACGATTTCTATTGCCTGGCACAAATTTCATTGTTTGTTTTATTGATTGTTTATACAATCGGAACAACAAAATTTCTTGTAAGTAACACATTACAATATTAGGTACCATGTATGGACCTCTATGAGAAAGAGAGAGAGAAAGAGATTTTATGTTTGCAATAGATTGTTTGTAATTGTGTCGCACCCTACTTTAAAACTGGGAACAATGGCGCGTACTAATTTGCAGTGACAACACATAGCTACCTATTTTGTCCCTTTGTTCTATCGTCTATGGTTCGAGCGCCTTGTATACTAACATTTTTTAAATATTTATAAGCAAAAATTTAAAGTTTTTTAAAGTAAACTCATAAATAAATAGATATAATATATAATTAAATCATTATCATTGTTTTACTGTATTTTTTTTTAATTGCTAAGTATTTTCGTGGAGTAGCGTGAACGAACATTGGGACAAAGGACTTTACATTGTAACTTTTATTTTAAATAAAAAAAAATGTTCGTAACTTATGTTAATGTTTTTACGTTTAGATAAATTCTTGTGATTCTTTTTTGTAGGTTATGATGATGACAATCCTCGTCCCACGATGCTCGTACAACGACATTCAGTGGTTTTTAAAAAGCTAAAATGTAAAGGTCAAAGCGTTTACGTTTTCGTCTTTGTCTGTTATTTTTTAACAAAATGGAGGTAAAAAACTTTTTTTTTCTGAAAAAAAATATGACATTTCAGAAAAAAAAAACATCAAATTGTGAATAAATCTAATATGCCTTAGAAAAAAATATATACATTTGTTGATAGAAAGTCAATGACATGATTATTCACAAAAATCTGTTCGACTAAAAAAAATCCAAAAAGTGGAGTCACGACCTGGGTGACCTCTAGTGTCGAAGTCATGTAATTTAACTTAGGAACGTTACATTGTAATCTCTGCACGCAAGCTCTTTTGTGACGAAAATACCTGGGAAATTACCGATAATAGTTATGTGGGTCCCCATTTATGTTAATGGTCGGGTTTCCACAAGATCGTTATGTAAACTATATTTGTGCCTCGATGATGTTAGAACTTAAATCTTTTAGTTGTATATATCTACGGCTAGGATACTACTTTTTTATCCTATAGGTTAAGGTAGCAAACGAGGATAGACATTAGTAATAATTTCCAAGTAGGATTGAATCATTCTTGAGATTGACCACACACGCATTGCCACCCCTGAGGACTAAGATATTCACCTCGTCTGTAAGTATCCATCCATGCCTCTTTAAACCGAAATACGATTATTGCTTCACGGAGAATTATGTGGATTGCGGTGGTCCCTTCACTGATCGAACTACTTAGCTTTTACCTGTTTAAGAATAACCTACTTCACTACTTATATTCTAGAATTTAAAAATAAGTTTCATGTGTTTAACGACTTATTGTACGGTTGACGGTAACGTGTTATTGCCGCATTTGATACAAATATCACAGAAGACAAATTGTAGGTTATTTTGTTTCAAATTAATTCTCTTCAAAATGTCTTACGATTACTACTACTGGGTTCGAAGTAACCTCTTGTAGGCTCATCTAGTAAGCCTCTTGTCACGTATATCCAGTCGAAACAAAAATGCTAATAATCAACTGACACGTGTCGGAAACGAGTGGAACGATAAAGCTACAATCTAAACATTTACAGATTTCAGATACGTCTTCTAAAATTAAGTAATACAAATATTTATTTACTTACTATCCAATGCCTAAATACAAAGTTTCATGTTTTTATCTTTGACGATGACAAAACTTCATACAAATTTTCATCCCTTGTTTCAACCCTTTTGATAACCTATGAAATTTTAAGTTATATAGAATTCTAATTCCTAGGTAGGTAGTAGAATTCGTGTACTTTAAAGTACCATAGCTGTTCTCAGGATTCTCCTATAAAATTACTCTTTGAAGTATCATATTAATGTTTTCTTCACAAATATTAAATGTACACAGCAAAATCCAATTCCCTATACACATAAATCGTAGCAGACGACACAAAAATAGAATGGATGTGTTTCATTCGGAGAGAATTGTGTAAATATAGTGCTCTTAGTATACGAGAAATTGGTTTTAGTGTTCCGTACCCAAAGGTTAAAAACGTGACCTTGTTACTAAGACTCCGCTATCCGTGTGTCTGTCTGTCTCTTCGTCTGTCTGTCCGTCTGTCACCAGGTTGTATCTCATGAACCGTGAGAGCTAGACAGTTGAAATTTGAAGTATTTCTATAAACAGAATAAAATAAACATTTAAGTGGGGCTACCATACTACAAACATGATTTGGGTTGCCGTTTTTTTACAGATAATGGTACGGAACCCATCGTGCGCATGTCCGACTCGCACTTGGCGGGTTTTTTAATAGTACAGAACTAGTCATTACGAGTTTTTCTAGTTTGTTCGACTCACACTTGGCCAATTTATATAAGTAATGCAAGTTAACAGAGTTAAATTGAAAAAAATATTGAAAAATTGATTTCATGTATAAAGCTTTGATCTTTTTACATTTATCCTATATGTAGAAAGTTCAAAGCTTTGCAAGGTATAAATAAATAAAAAAAAGTGTCGAGAAAAAGTCTTGTCACGCTTTTTTCGATCTCGCTCCCATCCCGCTCAGTGCGTATACCGCGCGATAAGGAACATCTTCTCAAAAAAACCAGACACTAAGTACTTTCCAGGGCAGCATTATTGAAATTTCCTCAATAAATTTTACAAAACCATTTCTTTCTTTCTTTTCCCTTTCGTTTATTTTTTGAATGTTGATTGATGAGTCTGAAGAACAATTAATCACGGTAATGAGGTTTTTGCTCTCGGAGTTAAAACTTAGCTGCGGACCGGAGATAAGTTTATTGTCATTTTTAATAAGTTTTACTAGATTTAAGTTAATAGGTTTTAATGTGAGATGTCTTATGCATGAACATACCTGCTGAAGGCGTTGTGACGTAAAACTGAACAGTTCGTGTGATGGGTATACAAGTATTATGGATGGTATTCTTACTTTTTTTATCGAATAAAGGTAGCAAATAAGTTAGCAGTCGATCTGATGGCAAGTGATCCCTGCCGCCCATGGACATTAGTAATCATTCCCAAGTAAAATTTAATCGTATTTGACGTTGACCACTGATAAATTGCTATCCCTGAGGATTAAGATGTTCGCCTCATGTACAAGTATAGCCGGCAACCACACTTCCTCAAGCACAAGAATAGCTTTACGGAGGATGAGGGTGGCGGTGGTATCTTCCCGGTCGTATTATACGAATTCTGGTAAATGGGTTTCTTAAAGAATACTTAATAAATTGTTTTGAGTATGCCATTATATATTTCGTTCTATTAATAGTTAATATATTTTCTGTACAAAATAGTTTTGATGTTTTTATTTGTATTTACTTACTTAAAAAGTATTCTTAGCAATACAACATTATTTCCATCTTTTATATTTCCCAGGCGTCCCAGGGGGTATTTTTTTATTTGTTCTTGCTTTGTTTAAAGTTAGAATAAGTAAGTTTTTTTTGTATAATTTCATATAGTTATTACCTATGAATTATTAAATTAGGTTTATATATTTTGAGAGGAATAATAAACTTCACCTTCAGTCTTTAACAATATACGATGTGTTTATTGAAATTTAGACCATTAAATCAATATAAAAGATAAAATAGACAAAATAATTGCCCTGTCACACTTTTTATTGATACACTGTGTTTATTTCGATGAAAATTCGATATGTGCCTAACGAGGTGTAGGAAACGGTTATTAAAACGTGAAAAACATTCTCTACAGGCCCTTTTCGGCGCCAAATCGACATTTAATATCCATCCGGCTGAACGGCAGTTTTATGATGTGGATGTAAACCCAGATTCGAGGCAGCGTTTTTAAAGTGATCTAATTCTTTTCTAAGTATTGATTGTAATCAGTTTAGGAGTCTTTTGTTGTCGACGTTGTTGGAGGTAGTGGCGTTGAAAGGAGATTCTTCTACTTATGTCTTATCGTTTAAAGGTAGCCAAGGAGCAAGCAGTCCACCTGAAGATGACAGGTAGCCACTTTTAGGGCTAAGATATTCGTCTTGTGTTTATAAGTATAGCCGGCAACCACGCCTCTCCAAGACCCACGCAATAACTTACTTCGGTTAGGATTATGAGGGTCGCGATGGTACCTTCACGGCCTAACTAAGAAAGAAAGAAATAAATAAATAATCATTTAATCACGCCATGTGTAACAGTTACATCTAGTTAATATATGTTACAAACATTAAAACTAAATCAAGAGAAAAAAATACATATTACAGTTACATATTACAATGATTGCTTTATATTCAATTTGAGACAAATAAATATAAAACTGATAAAATCGACAAAATGATATAAAATGTGGTTTCCTCCATCCGTAACACTTTAATGATAAGCACTGAGTTTTTTTTTCATCGAAATATGGATATGTGCTTATAGGCTATATGTACCGGTTATTTTAACGTGAAAAAGATTCTCTACAGGCCCTTTTCGGCGCCAAATCGACATTTAATATCCATCCGACTGAACGGCAGTTTTATGACGTAAACCCAGATCCGAGGCAGCGTTTTTAAAGTGATCTAATTCTATTGGAGGTATTGATCTATTAGAGATATTGATCGTATATATAATCAGTTTGGGAAGTCTTTTGTATTCGACGTTGTTGGGAAAAAGGCATGTGAAATTAAGTTCTTCTTCTTTTTAATTGCACATTCTTGTTAGAATGGACGTGGTTGTAGTGATTACGGCGTTGATTGAGAGTTCCTGTCCTAGTTGGAGCTGTTTGTGAAATACTTTTCCACTTTTATTAACTAATTTCATTAAGAATTCACTGGATGTTGGTAGAATGTATTGCTGACTAGTCTAGTGCGTCGGACACAGATCTTGAGAGCGTCTTGCTTCTACTTTGCGTTGAACATCAAGCTAGTCGACTTCTTAAAGCAATTCGATCAAGTACCTACTCATTTCTTGTTACGTGCCCAAATAACTTTAAGATTCAGTACTATAATTTTGTATTTAGCTTATTATGGATATTAAATTTTGTAAATCAGTCCAAGACTTATTTAACATGCACGACATGTCAGGAGCATCGATTTTTCGTCACCTGGATTCAGTAGTCTAGACTTCAAACCTATTAATAACTGGAAAGACAAGGTATTTCATTATATAAATAGCCTTCGTATTTTTGACATGAAAAGCGAGGGAAGCAGCTATTATTTCACTGTATTACATTTATTTACATTTACGTTAACGATCTTGGTATCCACCTGATAGTAAGTGATCGCTGGTAGCTATAGACATGAATACTCAATCTCGCAATGAATTTAAGTTCTATTGCTATTGATTGGTTGATGTTGCTATTCTTGGGGAGAAAAATGATCGCTTTTTGTTTAAATGTGTCGGCTTCTTGTTCACCAACCAATCGTACCTTCTGGCCAAAATCCAAAATGATAGTAAATATACCAGGTGGGTACCGCCGCCACCCTCATAATCCTCCGTGAAGCAATTTATTGTGTTTCGGTTTGGAGGAGCGTTGTTGCCGGCTATACTTACACACGAGGCGAACATCTTAGTCCTCAGGGGTAGCAACGCATCTGTGATCAAATTCGGGTATGATTCAATCGTACTTCAATGATTACTGATGTCCATGGGCGGCAGTGACCATTTACCATCAGGTGGACTGCGTGCTCGTTTGCTACCTTTATACAATTTAAAAAAATATCCGCTACGTAACGCAAGCGAAGGTAGCGGTTGTATACTGGTTTAACGACTGGGTAAATGTGGTCAACTCAATGTACGAGGTACATTTGTTTATGAGCTACAGTGTTCACTTCCCATCAAGTACAATATTATTAGACAGTTCTATTTTATATACGAACATAAGATTAGTTCAAGGTTAAGTCGACATTAAAAGATAAACTCGAATAAAAAAATATAGCGAATGTACTGTGAAAGGGTCTCAAGGTAAGCTAAGGACGACCTTTCTCAAAAGGCAAAGGTTCGTTTTACTTGCCCTTGCCTTTGACGTTTCATTAATTTAATATTTCGCAAAAGTTTTTGCTCTAGCTTAGAATTATATTTGGCAAACTTTCACCAGTTTTGCCTTTATTATAGTACTTACTGTGCCCGCGGCTCCGCCCGCTACCCCTCCTTTTAGGGGTTGAATTTTTATGGCCTAAAACATGGCAGGGGATCGTCTCGACAGATAAGTCAAGTTGGCATCAAAATCCGTTAAGCCGTTTTTACGTGATGCGCGGTCAAATAAACAGACAAACAGATAAACAGACAAACAGACAAAAATTCTAAAAACTGTTGGAACGTGTTCTGTTATCGATTCTAAGTATCCCCAGCCAACTTTTTTCCGAATATATTCCATGTACAGACTTTGGACCCTCTTTAGCTTTATTATATGTATAGATAGATATAAATAGCAAACGAGCGGGTGAACAGGCCAGTCGACCACAGATTTGTTGCTACCTTCTCTAGTTTCTACTACTACTTGCTACTTATATGTGATTCGTTTCTCCGAAACAGGTCTACCGATTGTGATGATTTCTTGTATTCAGATAGTCTTTTACTATTCAAATTCATCAATGTACGTGTCATCTCCGTTAATTCGTTATGACATGAAAAAATTCACTTATATCTTATGTTACGCCATATTTTACAGGATAAAAAGCGATGGTACTTAATTTTTCAATTGTCTTCACTTGCACTTAATTTTATTTAATGCCTAAATCAGTTGAGCGGATCATGTAACTTTTGCTTTTTATATTAAATTTAGTAAGAATATCGAATTATATTACTTATCATGCACCCTATATTATATTTCACTGTTATCATTATGATCTTTATTTAATATACTGATAAATACTTGTTATAACTATTAATAAGTTATGTACAAATTAATACTATTACAGCTATTTAATAGTAAGTAAGAGCTCCCGTAGGTTTACGACTAATAAAAATCAGTTCATAATCGGTGTAAATATCGCATTCTTTCTCTATTTAGCGAACATTCCCTAAATAGGGAAAGTACGCGATAAATAAATAGGGAGGATATTGTATACAAGGGTTGTAACCCAACAAGAATAGCGTTCAATACAAATACAGCCAATTGTTGGGTTACGTAAAGCGAAAATCTATATATGTATTCTATATCTATATCTATACATATAATAAAACTGTAGACAAGTTCAATTCTGTACATTGTATAAAAACTAGAAAAAATACTTCTAGGGGTCTTCATACAAGTAACACAATCCAAAAAAACCATTTTAAATTTTTTGTCTGTCTGTCTGTTGTGCGGCTTTCACGTAAAAACTGCTGGACGGATTTTTATGAAACCGGTTTTGTTATATAGCTATCAGTTCTCGGGAACATATAGGCTATAATTTATTTTGAAGATCGGGATACCAGATGTGGAACTATAGCGGCCTGGGTAATCTATAAGAG
>DWNR01000815.1:0-17525 GCA_018250455.1 Polygonus leo | reverse complement strand
AAATTAGAGGTGCGTGCTGGGATTCGAACCCGGACCCCCCGTGTGAAAGGTCGGATTCGCAACCACTAGGCTATCACAAAACTGCATATAGTGCAATTGATATTATCTAGGACTCAGGTGAACAATATCGATACTAGTAGCAAACAACCGCCTATCGATTTAAATCGATAATCCACCATAGTTACATATCGATTTAGAATAGTACAATAATATCGACTAGTGTTGACTTATCGATACCAATCGACACTATTGAGAATATCGATATAGCATGATAGGAGTGATTTATGATGACTACTATAGAAAGTTAAATAAATTTTTAAGAGACAGTGCAATATTACGTAGCATATAATTTGCTAGCCCCGAGTAAATGTTGGGGCACTTGATAACTAAGTACATGAGTGCAATTGTAACTAAGGGATGATTAGGTTTTAATTATTTAATCAGCCATTGTAATTAC
Source organism: Polygonus leo (assembly GCA_018250455.1). NCBI lineage: Eukaryota > Metazoa > Arthropoda > Insecta > Lepidoptera > Hesperiidae > Polygonus > Polygonus leo. Next base: position 17,068 of record DWNR01000815.1, on the reverse strand, counting down.
AGACCCTTCCCCCATTTCAAACGTACCATTTGCAGATCAATAGATTTCTATCGTTTAAGCTACATTGTAATATTTATGAGACATTTGCTTAAGTTCAATTTATTGAGAATTAATAATCAGATGTTTAAAGATGTGTTATTAAAACAGTTTCTAGTATTATTGTTTATTAATGGCGAGGATTATGCAAATGCAAGAATTTATACATAAAATGGAAATTATTAATACTACTATTAGATCTACTGGTGATGGAAACTTACGACGCTTCTTAGTAAAGGCAAGAGGCAACATGGAGCCTCTGCCTCTGATTAGCAATGTTCTTCTTAGGTAGCTTAACTTAGCAACGTTTTTATCACAAATAGCTTACAATTCAATTTAAAGTTCATAGAATAGAATCTATATATGCATAGATGTAGGTACATTTGCTACTGCTATACTATGAATCTACTATGACTCTAATCTACGTTACATCGGCCTGTTAGCGAAGGAATAGCAAAGAGTCCTAGAAAGAAGACATAAGTCAATAATTATAGCATTTGTGACAGTTGAATGGCAATCGCATACCGAGCAATTCACCAATAGACAGTTTTCTCCTTTTCTTTGTACAACTTGATTAATATAAGGAAAAATAATACCATCTTGTTATAAAGTAAATTTCATTGACAATGAGTGCCCCTTTCATTTCACCTTACGATTTTTGCATACTGCATAGTTACTTTGCTAGATTTTTTTCTTTCTGGACACTAAGCAAGGCTTAAACAATGTTTAGCTTAAACAAAGTTTAAAGTTTAATCTGTATTGTGCATTGAACCGTGGATTACTAGCCGGTGAGATGGAAACGCACAATGCTAAACGCTGCGATAAAACTTCAAATGACCGTTTATGTTTCTGCTTTCGTGGTCGCCTAGTACTTGTTAATATGTATTAAAGTTATAATAAGTAGCTATAATGGTATCGTATAAGGGAATGCGGTTTATTTATGTATTTTTTGTTGTTGCTATAAAATGTGTATCACATTTTTAGGAATAGGTATTTTTTCAATTGCTCAAGCCACCAATGATAATGACACTTAAATACTTATTCAGATTACTAATTTAGTTATTTATGGAATATTATTAACAACAGCACATTTATTATAAAATACATAATTATAAAATCCATTCACACTTTAAAATATCGGTCGAGTTGCGAACAGCCTACTTTTACTATTATTACCTACTAGTCTGAAATTTAATGCCGTAATACATAGAAAAAGGCGAAATAATATCAGATTATTACAATTTAAGTACATTAAAAATATAAAAACTTATAAACATAAATAAAAAATGCGTTCACCCTGACACCACAATAAATATATCAGGCCATCGTTTCAAAATGGCTGTCAGGCGTGGAGTGGAGCCCGCCATCAAAAACGGTGACGGTGCGCTTCGGCGGGTCGATACCACCACCGTCATTAACGCACCTGTACCCTCGGCTTTAAATATATTACTAGATTCGACCGTGGCTTTGCACGTGGTATCTATTTTAAATTTGTAATATTTTTGTAATATCTTAACACTATATTTTTTCTATCCGTCGGGAGCAGAAAAATCGTACCTATGGACATATGGTTGAGACGTAAAAGTGTAACAAACGAACACATCTTTATATTAGTAGCTTAAAAGTTTAGAAGTTAAAATTTTAGCGATACTTGCTAAGTACTAGAATTACTTCTCGTTTGAAAGTGAACGAAAACGAGGCAGGGAAATCTCCTAACAAATGGAATGATACTCATATGGAATGATACTCTCTGCCCTATTCAAGAACATTACTACTACTGTCCCACTACTGGGATTATCCAACCAATAGGCTAAAAGTTAGTGTAACGAACTAGTCCTTAACATAAAACCACAAGAATTTTTAAACCAATAACTAACCAATAAATTACTAGTATATTATAGTTATATATCATACAACAAAACGAATCATAAATTAATAAACTATATCAATTCGTATCTACACTGTTAAAATAATTTAATTAAATCGTTTAGTGTAAATTATAAGGAATTTTGTTTACAACAATAGCACAGATAAGATATGATGGCTGACCTGTAAAATTTTATTATGTTTGCATAACCTTTTTACAATTAAAGTTATTTAGTGATACATAATATGGTTCATTGTAGTCATGCGTGTAATCATTTAGTGATATACCTAATAGTTATTAGAGAAATCTTAATATCATAATGATATAATTTGCTGTATTTGATAAATTCATATATTATCGGGATCTGTAATATCTATCGGCTGGATCTATATACAGCTGGTTCTGTATAACTGTATACTGTACTTTCACCCCACTTTTACAGTTGATTATTAGCAATTTGCGTTTAATTGGAAATGAATGATTGTCGATCATATTTATGAGGCGATGAAGGTGTCAATGCTACAATAATCACCTTAGGTCTTCAATGCTTTCTGCCCACTTACCATTTCTAAATTGTTATAAATAGTTTTAAAACGATAGGAATACAATACATTTGAATGTATTCATTACATTTTTGTGTTTACCCCTTAAATACAACAAAATCTGTGTCATTACTCATTTTTTATGGTATTTCTATTTAGCTCGCTTCATTACTCATTATTTAGCGCTAACGGTAAACTTTTGGCCTGTTATACTAACAATAAACAAAGGGTGGAGATTCCTAATGTATTATTCATAGTAGGTATGTCGTATTAATCATTAACAATACACAATTGAGTAATAACATTTTGACCATCATATTCTAACCGTAACACTATTAATTACAAACTCGGTCTTTGATCCGTGGGAAATTAAAATTTATCTGCTGCGATTTTTCTTCAATTATTTATATTTAACTGTCTTAAAGTAAATCGGTTAATGATGGAATTTTATTATACTTGTCAGTAAATATACTATATTTGGCACTAATATAACATCTGTTTATCACACAAGCATAACCTTATACGGCTTTATTGAACTCAGAACCTAATGCAATTGATATTGTATTATTTAAGATCATCTGAGATAAATAAAATTAGAAATTAGTTAAATGCCCCACCAGATACACTTAAAATATCTACGTAGAGTCGATTAACGTTTAAAACATCTAAATAAAACGCATTTCTCGCATACATTAAGGCTAATTGCCATCGAAACAAAGCTCGGCGGAGCTTTCGGTCGCACCTTTCAACCCGCTAGTTCCTTAAAAGCTCGGAATATATTTTAAAAGCTCTAGGGACTTAATTGATGGGCAAGATGGAAGATAGCTATCAAACAATGACTTGGCTATTTTTAATGAATATTCATTGAAATAGTCGTTAGGTTTTTTCATTACTTTAATTGTAACTTGAATGTTAACGTCTTTAAGTTCGCGTGAGTAGTAATGCCTAAGTTTTTTTGATTCGTTCGTTAACTGATAAGCTTCAGCCCTTCTTTTTGTGGATAAAAACTTTATCTAAAAAGCGAAATGATGTATCGTTTGTTCCTTGTTATTTTCGCTACGAATGCACTTGTATCGCATAGTCGCTTGACGTTTTAATTTCGAACCGTAATTGCAATTTCATTAATCGAAAAATAAATGCATTTATTGCGGCGTAGATAAGATAATCTATTATGAACTTATCTGATTTGAAATTAAAAGCAAGATGCATATAGAAGGGCTCAGTTTTTTCAATTAGCTACTTTATAGTAGATTGTGTACATCTGTTGGTAACGTCCTGAAGACCAGAATTCCACATAAACATGTTTTTAAACACAACACATGAATGCTGCACAGCTGCTATACCTACACAGTAATAATACTATGTTCACTTCTAACACCAATAAATACATAATAATAAAAATAGTATTATTTTAGCTTACTTGTAAGGCAATTTTACTTGAGGTCGACCATAGATGAGTTGCTACCCTGACTGAGATGGGCACCTGTTGTAGAAGTGTGAAGTAATTACAGCTTTGGGCACTGGCAAACCTAAAGTGTGTGACCGTAGTAACTACCACACCACAGGTCATCCACCTGAAATAAATTCATTTCAGTAATTTATAACATCTAAAGCAACTTATCACACCAGCTGAAAGCATGGCGACGCGTCGCCATGGTATTTCACGTTTACCAGGCGTCCCAACTCAATTTGAAGCCAATAAACTCAACATTCATCATTCATCTAACCTGAATCTTTTTGACTTGCCTAACATCAACCTTACAAATTCCAGTACGACGAGAGCCTCCACGGCGGGGGCTACATGGAGGGCGGCGCGATGTACCACGAGCACCGGCTGACGCACCCCCACCTGCCCCCCGTGCACTACCCGCCCCCCGCGGCGCCCGCGCACGCGCTGCCCGGGGAGCCCCTCGTGCACAAACGTGACAAGGACGCGATCTATGGGTGAGTGGAGGGGTAACGTGTGAATTCTACTTTAGCTGTCGTGCTAGTCGTGCACGGCTAAGGCTAAGCTAGGTCTAGCTTCACGGTAGCTAGTCTTAGTTATTATTTGGATTACGGTAGTGTCACTATTGCATAGTTTTCGAATGTTAATGACACGTGGGCTATGGTAAAGCTAAGTCATTTTCTAGCTTGTTTAGTAATAGGACTCAGTGTAACATCTGTAATTTTAGAACTTTAATTGAACGTAGGCTAAAGTTAATCTACCGTTTAACATACAAAATTAGTACTCGCTTTAGTATCTAATCACACAAGTATTAAAACTGAATTGAATATGAATAGCGGTTAGTATTACACTAAAGCTAGGCTAGTTTGTCTAACCTATCGTTATTATCTAAATTATACAAACATTAAGTTAAGGTAGATCCAACCTTTACTGTAAATTATAGTAAACAATCAGTATAGGGTCTACTTTTAGAAAACACGTCCACTAAAGCTAGGCTACATATTTATTTAACTTCTTCAGTTCACGTTGACACAAAGGTCAAAACTGCTTGTGGTAATTAAATTATTCCGTCAAGTGATGGCTTTAAAATATTAGAAGGAGCAACTAACTAGTAATTTTTTCATATGATTTTTATTAGAATATACGCACGTAACACTAAACAAAGTACTAGAATTAGCTATCGTGATAGTTTTAGGAGCACCAAAGCTTATCAGAAAAGGTAAAGTATTATTATAGTGCTATATTTAGGTATAGTATGTATAGATTGCACGTGCACTAAAGCTAAGCTAGATTATTAATTAGCCTATTGAATAAGAAGTCAATGAGTCTGACACCAATATGAAAGGCAGCTTAATACAAATGTTACTTGATTGTCATGTTGTACTTTCAATATTAAAATAGTAGTATATATTTAAGAAATGTTTTTAAATATATTTCATGTAATACTGGTTCTATAAAAGTACACAGTACCTTTACCCATTACTTTTTTCACGCGATTTTTTAATTTTATTTTTATTTTAATTAATAATCATAAGTTAATAAGTGTAGTTGCGATAATAATTTTCTCATATAAAAACAACATACTTGTTATTTAATTTGTTAATAATTAAAGGTATGTTAAAATTGATACATACCAACAGACAAAAGCTAGATTTCAATAAATAAATAATTTTATCTAGACGAATACCAGTTTATAGTTTCGTAATACGCATTGTAAGTACGATGTTATCTCCAATCTAAATGTACTGCTGTGTATTACTTGCGAAATGGCGGCAAGGTGGTCTTGTTAATGCGATTTTTATTTCAATTACAAGCTCCAAGTTCATGTAATAAAATAATGGAGGAGAAAAATATTTTAATTATTAAATGCGTGTGGATAAAACGCTTTGTATGGAAGCTTTATTGCTATTAGTAGGTGTTAAAGTTATATTGTTTGTGTATAATAAAACTATTTAGATTGGGGTCGGTTTGGTCGTCTCTCTATAGTTTATTTTTTATTTATTCTTTAAGCTATTACATTGAAAATTCAGTTTAATCATACCTATTACACATTTCGATTACAAATCATAGTCATATATGGATACATAAACATCAAAGTAATTGTCAAAAATGTCAACGATAGGTGGTCTAACAATTCGCACTTGGCCAGGGCGGTGGACTATGCCCTTAATCCTTCTCATTGTGAGAGGAGACTAACTCAGCTACATGACAATAATGCCGGAGACATTCATACAAGAGGCGACGTATCAACCTCAAGAGAAGCGTCATAGGTGTCTAACTTGGAATAAAGTACTAAAAAATAAAGTACTACAACTGTACATAACTAAGAACTAAGTCACGGTAGTCTTCAACAGCAGTGACCATTTGATAACATATGGGAGGAAAGCACACTCATTGCTATATAAGTGTGTGATTGTTTGCTACTTCATATATAGATACTTATAAACATATAGTTAGGTCTATCTTTTGCTATTTTATAAATATGGGCGACGGTGAACATTTATCATCAGGTGGCCCGTCTCCGCCTTATTGCTAGGTTAAAATATTAAAAAAATTGGTGTGGCCCACAAACAAACCTCAAGGTTCAACCTAAATTAATTTGCAAACATAATAAAGGTATAGGTGCCAATCCATTATATTTCAATGACATAAGTCATGTATTTGAATAATTAGACGCAGTTATAAAATGCTTATGAATCATGTCATTAAAAATGCAAAATTTCAAACAAGGGCAACGAACTCGTTGGTGACGTAATTATGTTCAAAAATAAACTTTGAAAGTCTAGGGTCATTGTAATTGAATATTTTTTAAAGTATAAAGGTAGCAAACGAATATACAGTCCACCTGTTAATACCTACCATCTTATATATCAAAAAGAAATTATTATATTCCAAATTAAATGTAGAGTTTGCTTTTTTCGCCTCTAAATGGCATTTAATGGTGAGTCTATGAGGTACATAGACCTAGCCTTATAGCTCTGATGCTAATGGTAAAAAAAATTAAGTAAATGTAATAATAATCTGATTTTATAAACATGAACTATACAAAGTAATGCCTAATATTATTAAATATATTGTTTAGTGTAATTATATTTTTAATCTGTTTAGATTTGCAGCTGTCTTATATTTTGGCAATTTAATTTAATAAGGTCAATAAAACGTAATAGCGTCATTTTAAGCTATAATGCTAACTTTATGATTCTAAAGATTATAATTATAGTATTATTTTTTTTTATTTTCATTTATTTTAACGGCATCGTAAATTCAGAGGTTTAGCAATTACTTCCAATTGTCTTTATAAACAATGTTATTGATTTTTTTTAATGTGTAAGTGGCAAATGAGCCTGTAGTAACGAAAAATTTGTTATATTATATGTATTTAATAGTAACATTAATTATACGAAAAAAAATTTTTGGATCGAAATCGTCCGAATGAACCGAAATCTTCACAAAGGCGCGAAAAGAGCTCTCCTCCAAAGCCGGCGATGAATAGCTGGTCCCACTAGTGCTGCAAGTGTCCATAGGCGACGGTGACTACTTACCATCAGGTAGCCAATCTGCCTTATAGCTAGGTTTAGATATAAAAAACCAAATAGGTCACTACTTCCTTCATTAAAAAAAAATGTATTATTGGGTTTTGGTTACATATATATAAATCTATTGAATTTACTTATAGATTATTGATATAACTGGTAAATACTGCTATATTTACTTATTACTAGTATAATTATTTGTAACAATAATAATATTTAATTACACATGTATTTAGTACAAGTTTCTGGATTAAATAAATATCTTTGTTTTTCAATTACATCACTACGATAAGCCTGGGATAGTCAGCGATTGCAAGACGTTGTAACTCATAATCGAATAATCGTTTTAAACCAGTATTATCGTGTTTTAGTCGAGATAACAGTTTTATTGTTGTTATCAGATACAAGACATGCACAGTAGCAGATGTTGTAAATGTGGATTATTTTAGTGTGGAAATAATAACAATCCAAGATCCTTGTTTGGGTTCATTTGTATTGTAAGGTTCAGTTTGTTTGTTTTTCGATTTTTTTACGAATACGATTATCGATTTAATTGTTCGCGGGAGATTATTGTGAACATCTCAAATAATGACTTCAATATTTATTAAGTTTATTCGCTGGACGTATACTGGGACCGCAAGTGGTCAATAAGAATAAAATAAATAAAATGACCTTCACAATACAACATTAATAGTCTGATACAAAACATATACTTTAATAAAATAAATTCGTGTTACTTGTTTACAATTATTAAACATGTTAATAGATGAACAGTTACTTTTTCGAGTTAAATTGTGACTAATGGTCATAAATGTCAAACATTTGTCATAGTAGATCAGATAGAGGGCTGGAGTGTGATATTTAGCAGTCTCAAGTTCCCCACGAAGATCGCGGGTTATCTGATCAAAACTTTGAGAAGCTTCTGTACTTAAGGATGCGTTAGTATAAAGGAGGCAGCGGGGAGGATTAGACGCGTTTTTTTTAAATATTTTTTTATCAATATGTAGTTTACTTTAGTTCTAGTCTATTTATATGTAGTATAGTTTCGTTGTCTAATAAAATAATGAATACATTTTGGTTTAAAAGAAATTTCATATAAAGTTTTCTTACTGTATTTTGTAATCATACCTATATATTTGACAGAGATTAAAGGTAATGATATGTACCTTGCTAAAATTATTTCGAATTTTGCCACGTTTTATATTAATAATAATCAGAATATTTAGTTTTTCTAACTGGTATACCCATAAATTGTAAGTAACAAAGTAAAGATTGTGCTAAATATTCTGTTAGTATTGTGGATATATATGGATATATTTATATTGTAATCCTTAAACTAAAATAGGATACACTAGCCATACATTATACCGACTACACATAGGTAACGTAATAAGAGTGTACAGATACAAGAATAGACCAGTTCTTGAAGTGAAACAATATCAATACTTGTTGATATCTCGCTCGCAAACAAACCATACCTTTACCCGTTCAATGCATACTTAATGCATTGTTTGAAGGTTAATCGTTGGTTAATCGGGTTATTCACTCGGAATACATTTTAAACCACACTTCTTATAGCCCTAGTTATTATTTAGTTCTTTAGTACTTTACTTCACAATAGGGCCTTCGTTTCCGATGCCATTATTTTTCAACGTAATGTTATGTTTTCTATACAATAATTAACAATTTATACGTGAGTGGTCACGGCCGTTGACCGTCCATATGGGAACTACTGCAATGTGGGTGATCTTCTATATGTATGGAAATTACGTCGTTAGTCTGTTGATTGTATTTGTTGCTTAATAATGGGAATATTTTAATACAGGTATATTCAAAATGATAGGATATTGTATAGTTATTGATATTGTGTTTCATGTGTATATATATGGTGTTATTAGACGTTTGTATATAATGAGAAAGACGGAGACTTATTATGATATTTGATGCCAATATTTGAAGTAAAAGTAAAAGAACAATTTATTTATGTCTTAGTACTTATTATGAAACTTGTATTACCTTCATGAATACTTTTTTAAGGTATCCTGTAAGTAAAGTCTCAGTAGAAGTCTGGTTAAAATAAAAACTGTACCACAGACAATAGATAATTTCTGCATCAAATTAGTTTAATTTTAAGTCTGTTACTGTCTAGCCAGAATTAAGTATATATCGCGATTAAAATAACGTGGAAAATAGATTTAAATACGTTATAAACAAAGAAAATGGGGGTCACTGTCCTAAGCTTATCAGTTTGGAGCACTTTAAACATAGTGTATCTTTCCCGATCTAGACTTAGAAAAAGCTAGACTTTAACTATTTAAAATTAAAATGTATAAAATGCAAATTAAAATATGTTGTACAATTGTACTTTTTTGTTTAGATTTTACGTCGATAGCGAATAATGTCTGTAAGTTTGTTAATGTACGCGTAATTTTATTATATTTGATGTAATAACTGTTTTCAATGTTGTAATCCAGTTTTTTTACTAGTCGTGTTATTATTATAGCTGTTAAAATATTTGAACCGCTAAATTCATATCTTAGTATGTTGGACGACGAAATTCATATTTAATATTTAATGTTTCCTGACAACTACTGGCTAATTGAGGGCAATAAATTATAATTTATTGGTTCCTCCGGCGATTTATTATGCATTTAATTATTTCTATGCATATATTATACAAAATGAGACATTCTACGTCATTCAAAGGGTACGAATATTCGAATTGTATCAATGATATGATTGATTTTGAGTTCTCCTCTTTGGTTTTTATAATAATTTTTGGTATACTGTATACTTGTGTTGTGATTTTCATATTTTGGGAGTATCTTGGCAAAAGGCGCTTCAGAATGATTGAATTTTGTATTTCCGCCATTCGTATTTCCAATGAAAAATCTTTAAATAATCTCACGCGTACATTTATTATTACACCTGTCGTGACAGGTTTCCCGTTCTTCGTGGAAACGACGTAGACATTTTAAGGTTGGCATAAACATCGTGTTTGATATGATTTATTATTATGTTTATCAGTTAAAATCGCTCTTCTTGTCATTGTAGACGCTTCTTATAATCGCGATTGACACGTCTCCACAGATTGTCACAGTCTCTCTTGACAGACTCCACAATTACTAGATTTTTTTATTTGGCATTTAAGTACATCCTGTTTAGTAAGATTTGTTATATTGTTAACCCGTTAAAAATCATCATTGTTAAGATCGATTGTTTTATTTATCTGTTAAAATCGCCCCTTTCGTGACTGCAGACTGTAGTTTCAATGTCACGATTTGACAATTTCTACAATTACTAGAATTATTTAATTTGGCATAAGTATGCATTGTGTTTGTTAAGATATAAGATTAACCGACTTTTAAAGGGAGGATCTATGTTCATTATCTGCATTTTTGGGTTATCTATTAAAATCGCTTCGCTCATCACTGTGACCGCTTCTCGTGATCGCGATTGAGTCAATGTCACGTCTTGACAATCTCTACAATTACCTCCTTTGTGTCTCACTTAGTGGCCGTTTATTGTAGTTTTTGTTCGCGTTCGGTCTAGATCCGAATTGTGACTGGCGCCAAGTTTTTGTTTTTTTTAGGTGGAAATTTTATACATTTTCTGAATATTGATAAATGTGTGTCCGTTTATGTTTATAAAATGTTATTAAAAACATTAAAAAAATAAATGTATTACTTGTTGAAATACTAACAAAAAATATATTAAATATTATTATGCTTGTAAATGTAACTGTGAAAATGTTAAACAGGTTTACTTTATTTTAAATCATAGACTAACTCTTTCTCACAAAACTTTTTGCTAGTAGTCGAATAAATTAAAAATCTTTTCAAAAGATATTCCTCGTTGTATTTTCCAGCCTCAGGCAAACGTAATCCTTCCAAAAAATTTCAAATCAATATTATCTATGCCAATATTTTAAATGCAAATATGCCAAGGGTGGTGATAAATTCCTATTTTTTTAAAAGCATTTATTTTATTTAAAATTTGTCTATTCATCTAAAAGAAGCTAAAGCCTTGTTCTAAAACCGCTTTCCGCTCCCACTAGCGCCACAGCGATGCTATCTCGTCACGTGTTGACAATCTGTGTGTAATCGCCCATCGCACCATTTGGCTTCTCACTCCTCACTCACTTTTATAGATGAGCTGTTTTGTACACAAATATCTGTTTTATCAGTGCAAGGAAAAGAATCTATAGGTCTTCTGATCGTACTTGTATCGCGTGTTGTTTATAGATTTATACATATATAGATACAAAGATTTAGGTATATACAACACGGTCCTCAAGAGTAGCACTGTAAAGAGCTTCGAGTATGGCAATTATTTACGTATACATGATCTGTTATAATAGAACTAACTTGTCCTAACAGTTCTAAAACCGCTTTCCGCTCCCACTGGCGCCACCCGGGATAATATCTTGTCACGTGTTGACAATTTAGGTATAATCGCCCATCGCACAATTTGGCTCCTTACACCTCACTCACTTTTGTATAGATTATCTTTTATCCTACTATTATCTGTGCTAGGAAATAGGGTCTTTGGGTTTGCTCGAACTTATACTTGACCTTAGTCCGTCAGGAACTTTCGGTTGGGACTACATTCACACACAAATCTTCACACCAAATCCCTAACGGGGTAGGCAGAGAGTTTCGAGTGCCAAACGGCACGGTTCTGGCATACCTACTTGTCTAGCTTCTTCCATTTTCATAACTCTCCTCATTCAACCACGCCGAGAGACTCTTGACACTTTTGCTCATGAAATGTCAGTCTGGATCTCCCTCGATATCTACATCCGTCCACATTCGCATCTGACTATCATAATCCGATTATTTACTTGGTCTCTCAATAGTATGCATGAAAACTAACTATACTATTACTACCATATTATTAATGCGTAGTAATTAACCTATATGCCTATTGACACATGTGTTTAGAGCAGTGTAAAAGGAGATAGCCTACAATTATAATTTATATTATGTAAACAAAGACATTCTATAATTATTAAACGTTATGATGTGTTATATCAGATACCAATTCATATTAGTAAATAAATATTCATGGTTGTTATTTTTTTATTGTTATTGTAGCATTACATTTAATTACATTTTCTAATATTTTTGTTATTGCGGTAAAAAATGTTTATTTATGATTTTGTATGCTTGAATGCTCACATTTTCAATAAAGTATGTATTTTTTATATGTATGCATACCTCATGTTGTGTTTACTCTGTTGGCAAGAACAAAAAAAAATACAAAAATTCTAATCTGTGCTCCGATGTCCCCAGGCATCCCCTGTTCCCCCTCCTGGCGTTGATCTTCGAGAAGTGCGAGCTGGCGACATGCACCCCGCGCGACCCCGGCGTGGCGGGCGGCGACGTCTGCTCCTCAGAGTCCTTCAATGAGGACATCGCAGTGTTTAGTAAACAGGTACATATACCTACATGTACATATAACATGCCATTTGTACATGTAATATATTTTTTTTATCGTCTTAAGGTAGCAAACGAGCATGCAGTCCACCTGACGGTAAGTGGTCACTGCCGCCCATGGACATTAGTAGTCATCCCCAAGTACGATTCACCCAAGGTTGACTACAAATGCGTTACTACCCGTGAGGACTAAGATGTTCGCCTCGTTTGTAAGTACAGTCGGCAAACCGAAACACAATAAATTGCTTCACGGAGGATTATGAGGGTGGCGGTGGTACCTCCCCGTTTGAACTACAGACTGATGAATAATAATCTCTTCTCAGTTTGACTTTAAATATACAAATGTATGTATGTGTCAAACATGTACGTATATGTGTTGTGTGTTTTATTAATTTTATATATTTCTAATGCAATGTTATTAAAAATATACCTAAACCTACTGCACTCCTTCTCCACTCAAACACGTGGAAGGTGGAATATAAAAATTAACCCTGTTAATTTTTACATTCCACCTTCCACGTTATGTCCGTACAAAGTTACTGCTTCACGTATTAAAATATTGATAACTTGGCACAAATATTTAATATTTATAGGTACCTTTGTTAATCTCAGAAAGTACAGTGACATGGAGTGTTTATCAGTTGGTAGTCTGCCAGAGGTTATCAGTACACAAGTAAACATTGTGTTAATTGCACCAAAGCCAAACAACCCAAGTAAATATTCATGTTTTTTTTTCGCAATTCAACGATCACAAGCTGAATTTTTAGATAGGTTTTATTTATCTATTATAGCAAACAGTCATTACAATTGCTGCTTCTAGACCTGTATAAAACCTCGTCTTTGTTTAACCAAGAGAGTAGTCTTTTGGTCAAACCAAGGCGAGTGTGTAAGTTTAGTTGTATACTTTGTACATAATTATATACTTTGTGTATATATACTTGGGAAGTCAAGCTACATTTCAATTTTTTTACTTTAGGCCGTGGCATTTAGCGGGGACTCAGTAGACCGACGCTAAATAAACTGAACAAAAATTGCACGACCCGCCCGGTCATGTAGAATACCGAAAATAAATATTATTGTTGTGTAAAATAAAAACATAAAATTGTATGACCCACGCGACCCTGACGCATAGTACAAAGAAAAATCACATCCTACACAATATTTTCTTAGAAAGTAAACATATTTTATATATCTTCTTCTATATGTAGTATTCTATATATGTAGTAATGCCATTGCTACCCTGAAATTCCCTCAGAGCACGTTTACACGAGACCAGCGGGAAGAGGAAGCGACTTCGTGGCTACACATTGATGTGCTGGAACGATCATAAAAGTCTCAGGCCGACAGCATCTTTTGTTCTCCGTGGAGCCTCGCACGCAGCGCCGTAACCGCTGCCTAATGGTCACGCCGTGCGTGGCATGCCGCACATACCTCCACCTAGGTCTCCAAAATCCATAACCTTATCTGTAATAACGCTCCAAGTACCGGCAAGTATTCATACAGATAATTCAGATCGCCGCGGGGCCTCGACACCCCACACACTTGTATGTGTCCATGGCATCCACGACACAGGGAATCCTAGTGTGGGGCTATGAGTGTATAAGGTATTATATATTATACTAGCATTTGCTTGCGACTTCGTCCGCGTAGAAGTCGAAAAACCCCTTGGGGATAAAATTTCGAAAAATCCTTTCTTAGTGCTCACTTAGACCATGAAAGGAACCCCTGTACCAAATTTCAAGTTTCTAGGTACAGTACAGTACAGTACAGTCAGTCAGTTAATCAGTTTTGCCTTTTATATATATAGAATATTATATAATTAGGAAAATGCTGTATATACATAATACACAGACTCTTATCTCAATTTAATTTATATTTGCACTGGAATGGAATCTGGAATGTCTTAACGACATATTTTTGTCATTTATTTAATTAATTATCTAACAAACAGCATTCAAAGTGCTAATGTTGGTTTAGACGCATCAGTACCAGGACAATGTGTGGGACTGTGAATGTAAGTAGGTAATCCTATCATTTTATATAAATAGTAGAATGGTTTTTAAATGATTACTCCGCAATATCAATATTGTTTTCACTACTGTTGTAAATTGATCATAATGTATTTTAAACAATATGCAGTGACTGCAGTACAAAGTCCACCTACCACCAACAATTAGTCATTTGTAAGCAATTATTAGTATTACCTAGTATTTTAAAATATCTCACTATTGCAGTTTTACAATATGAGATAATCAATCTTAACAAAAATGCTTGTGTTATAAAGTCGTCATTTGACAGATGTATTTAAATTATAATTAATTCAATATGATTTTTTAGACAAGTAAACTTGAAATCTCCAAAACAAGGTCTAATTGGTGCAGATAAGACTACATAGTAAATAGTTTGTTAATCTGCAAAATCCATATACATATTTGTGTAAATAGACAAGTCAAACAACCAAACTAGAAACTTACATCAAGGTAGTTAGAAAGGGGTTCAGGCGCGGGTCCTCCGGCCGCATACTTGATGCGCACTTGCTGCAGCTCCGTGCCCACCTCGTGGAAGTGCTTGCGCACCGACTGCATGCGGTACAAAGGCACCCTGCACATGTATTATTGTAGGAATTCAGCAAATTTTGACAAAAAAAGGTTCTCAACTCAAGTTGAGTTGTGAAATTCAGAGTTTTTTGCATTTATTAATGAGTATTTTTTTTTTTAATAGTACTTGTTTTAAGGGTGTTTCATATTAAATAAAGAAAACTAGAATGGGATAATTGAAGTTTTTTTTATATGAAACTGCTCAATTTTTATATTAATTTCACAGTATATGTAATGTATCGATGTCCCCGTCATTTTATGGTGGGCCAACCTTACTTAGATCAGATTTAACTACAATACAATACCTATAATAATTAACTACAATGCAAAAGTACAAATAAATGATTAAATGATAGCACCACACACCATCCTATAATTACTGTCATTAATATTAATGTAATGATATTATACACGCACTTGAACAATGACGCAAAAATAGAAAGCAAATTTATTGTTAAATAGAATTTTCATCTATGTACATTGTAACTGATTTTTAAAACTTACCTTTTAAAGTCGGCCGTGCATGTTGCGGCAGCGGCGAGTGCGGCCAGTAATATTAACAGTAACTTGCCCATTGTTAGTGCAAGTCACGGTTTCTCTGTAAATAAGAAAATATTTCTCGTGAAAACAAATATTACTCAAATGTCAAGGGAGCATTAATTGCGGATTTAACTAACTCCGTATTAGAGACGTCCCGTACAGTCACACGCACGGGATGGACGCTCGAGTACAACTATTAACTGCAAACAATTAATTGAATTACCGGCTCGTTATCTTATTTCTTGCACGTCACTGAAGGTCTTAAAAATGCGATTTACGAAACTGAAATTCTGAAATGTCACTTTAATCTGTCAAATAATATGTCATGTCATTTGACAGTTTTCGACGTCAAGTGTCCAATCACTATTACAATAATGTTAATCGATTGTTAAGAGTACACAGAATCGATAGTGTATTCAGTTGTAAATTCGATTTTATATAAACAGGGTGAAGTTGTGTTGAATTGCCTATCAATCAATAATTTATTCTATATGCAGGTCAATAAGTGTTTTCCTGTATGATTTTAAAGTTCAGAAGGGTTCTAAATTAGAGAGAGATCTACTATTAGTAATTTATATAATATGTCAAAATCTAAATTTCAAAAAGTTTATTTTTTATTCCAGGCCGAAGAATTTGAGTAGAGTAGATACTATCGCAACGTTCATAATATTTCATTAATCAATTGTTTTGGGAGAGGCCTCAGCCTGATACAGCTATACCATACATACACATGAGAGGAACATTCCATTTATTTCTCAGGGAAAGCAATACATCTGTGGTAAATTTCAGGGAGAAATCAGTCTCGTTACGTCTAAAACAAATGTCCGTGAGAGACTGTGACCACTAATAATCATAAATCTAACGATATTAAGTCATTATTTAAAAATTCCTGTTGTCTTTGATGTAATCACTCATAATGAAACGGATATAATAATGGTATAAGCATTTTTAGGGTTAGCATGTATGTTTATATTCCCAAAAGATAAAGGATAGATAGATATTTAGGCATATATTTCAATAAAGGGCATGAGATTTAACCATAGAGGAAATAATCACTGTGATTCAACT
>DWNR01000814.1:0-17527 GCA_018250455.1 Polygonus leo | reverse complement strand
ATCCCCAGCCAACTTTTTTTTGAATATATTCCATGTACAGACTTTCGACCCTCTTTAGCTTTATTATATGTATATATCCTTGCACTTAATTTGGGGCCTCTGATTATGATTTTTGGATCAATATAATTGTTATAGTTAAAATCTACGATATCGATGCATATCATATAAGCATGTAATAGATGGTTAATAATGTAGTTGACAGAACGGTTCACTTCGGGAAATAAACTTGCAGCATTTGTTTCATAACTATTCGCGTTTCGGTTGTAAAGGTATGCTTGCCGGTGTCGTTCATACAAAAGGCAACAATATCTCTACTGGGGCAAAGGTGTCTGAATAGAGCTTAAATTCTATCAGAGTTTAATAACATTTATACATGTGCGAATATAATCACTTACCTAGAACTGGACTTAATGCCCTTTAATTATTTCGCCACAATACAGTACCCATCTACTTATAATACTGTCAACCAACCTGTATTCCAATAAAGTGCATCGTACTTTAAAGAATAAGAATAGACTCTTCATTGCGTTTTTGATCAAAGACGCTCACTCGTAGACGTTGAAGCAACACCTAACCTACATCCAGTACTGTTCAAGTGAGTGCGCTGTGCACTGGCTCTCCGCTGAAGCGCTGTCAGCGCCCCAGTTCACACAAAGGGCCGCGTGTCTCCGCTGTGTGCTGACATTGAGACGAGAGGGTGTCATCACATTTTACTACGAAAGTGCGACTAGGTTTGTAAGAAATAGAATAATCCAAACAAATTACAAGAAATATTTCGAAAATATTTGTCATGGCTTGGTGCATCTAAAAGTTATATTACTCGAATCCTACCAACATACTGAGTACTACTCACCATAGCGAGTACTTACTATGTTTGTATCAGATACAAAGCGAGTAATGTCAAGCGCTCTAACCTAGTTTCAGTACTATTGAAGTGAGATAGCGAAGTTCAACTTACCTCCGTACGATGCGACGCAGCGCCTCTGCAGCGCTGGGAGTGGCCTAGTTCTTAAAACAGCTACATGCATGGAATTGCTTAGTAATAAGTGTTTTATTTTGTCTTATGATTGACGCAAAAGATTCGAGAAGGTACCGCTGTCTCACAATACTCTGTAAAGCAAACAGTTTGTGTTTGGGTTGAAAAGATGTGGGTCTTTCGCAAAAACGACGTAAAAGCATAATTCTTAGGATAGCAACATAACCATGGATGACCTCTGACTTCTAAATATTTAAAGGCGACAGTTCCTCTAGTCCGCCTACTCATTTATTCATGACCATTATTACCGCGTACTACAAATACATATATGTTTAGCCCATTTAATCTTTAGTTCATAATTTATCTATTAAAGATAATTAAATATAAGTAAGCGCAAACCTTATTTTAATACTTCATTAATACTCCAAAATAGTTTATTATACGGCGACATACAACATAAAACGTATTGTTCATACACACGCAGTGACATCGCAGGTCCTAAGAGCTACTCCGAAGTGGAGCAAGGTTCTGCATTTGTGTTGCTTGAATATGCTCGACTACCGCAGCGGGGGGACTCAAGATGCGAGGGTGCAATACTGCTTACGAAATACTCTTCATAAGTGATAACACTAGTGCAAGAGAGATGCATAAGTGTCGTGCTATTACAAGTAGTTTTCTTTTTATATAATGGGTTCTTGTATTTTTTGTCATTGTTTGATTGAAATGTTTAATTTATGGTGAATGTAAACTTGCGAGTCTGTTAAAGCCTTTAATTGGAAAAAGTTTTGAGATAAGTATGTAATAAGAACTAATTTAAACCGACTTCTAATGACACGGAGCGTATGTGTAATATTTTTTCAACAGTTTCTAAAAACATTTTAAGAGGAACTTTACAAACAACTTGTATAATTTAAAAACATATTGTACCTACGTACTTAATGAAGACGCAGGTCCTAACATATACTTCCAAGTGGAGCAAGGTCCCGCCTTTGTGTTGCCTGAATATGCTCGACTACCGCAGCGTGGAGACTTAAGACGCGAGGGTGCAAGACTGCTTACGTAACACTCTTCATAAGTGATAACACGAGTACATGAGATGCATAAGGGCCTTGCTATTACAAGCAGTTCGCTATTTATATATACCGATGTCTTCTTGTATGTCTTTCTATTGCTTTTGTGGTTGTTTGAGTGAAATATTTTGTATATGGTAAATGAAAACCTACAAGTTCAGCGAAAAGCTTTTTTAATAAAAAAGGTTTTGGTATAATTAAGTCAGAAGAAAAATTAATAATTTTGAAATTATGTACATGTGATCACACAGCAAATATATACTAACATTCGACAGTTTCTAAAAAAATATTTAAAGATAAACTTTATTAAAAACTTGTACAATTTAAAAACATATTGTACCTGTGTACATAGTGAAAACGCAGGTCCTAACAGCTATTTCGAAGTGGAGCAAGGTCCCATCTTTGTGTTGCCTTAATACACTCGACTACCGCAGCGGGGGGACTTAAGATGCGAGGGTGCAGTACTGCTTACGTAACATTCTTCATAAATGATAACACTAGTGCAAGGGAGATGCCTAAGTGCCTTGCTGTTACAAGTAGTTTACGTATTTGTCGTATTTTTTTGGGGTCAATTCAAATTATTAGTTTTAAGGAAATGTAATCTTACTAGACTGTCAAAAAAAGCTTTTTAAATTTAAAAAGTTTTCAAATGACAAAATCTTAAGAAGAATAACAAACTTAAACCGGCATGGACCTAAACAGCGTATGGTAATATTTTAACACTTTCTGAACAATCCGTACAAAGGGTGACTTTACCAAGTACTTCATATAAAACATATCGCAACTATGATGCAGGTCCTAACAGCTACTTCGAAGTGGAGCAAGGTTCTGCCTTTGTGTTGCTTGAATATGCTCGATTACTGCAGCGGAGGGACTTGAGACGCGAGGGTGCAAGACTGCTTACGTAACACTCTTCTTAAGTGATAACACGAGTGCAAGATGCCTAAGTACCTTGCTGTTACAAGCAGTTCTTAATTGTGTTAGATTATTTTTTATGGTTGTTTGATTCAAATATGGAAAGGTCTGGAAAAAAGCCATTTAATGATAAAAGTTTTGGGATATCTTAGTCGGAAGTTCAATAATTTACTTCAACGGACTTGTTACCACATTGAACGAGTAATAATATTTGAAAAATGACTAAAAATATTTTAGACGGGGTCTTTACGAAGAATATAAGTCATAGGGTATCTATACACGCAGTGAAAACGTAGGTCCTAACAGCTACTTGGAAGTGGAGCAAGGTTCCGCCTTTGTGTTACCTGAATATGCTCGACTACCGCAGCGGGGGGACTTAAGATGCGAGGGTGCAGTACTGCTTACGTAGCACTTTTCATAAATGTTAACACTAGTGCAAGGGAGATGCCTAAGTGCCTTGCTGTGATAAGGTGTTCCCCTTTCATTTCTAATACGTATATACCTATTGTTGTTGTGGTTGTGGTTTTGAATGGTTGATTTGATTGGATGATAGTATCATGGTCCATAAAAGTACTGCTGAAATGAGTATACCGACATATCGGCGTCGGTATAATCATTTCAGTAGCACTTTTATACAAAGATTCGGCCATCGCGACACATAATACGTTCATACAATATTTATACAAATTATTTTATATTACTAAAAACAGAAAATAATAATGACATTCAAAAGTATAAAGCGATTCAAAAGTAAGTACAATAAAAGTTGTTTAAAAATGCTATGCAGCTATAGCACTGATTCCAAGATCTATACGAGACAGTGACATTTTTTACAGATATCGTATGTACGGCAACTGAAACTGTTTCTGGTCACTAAAATATGTAAAAATCGTCGCCGGCGTACGCACACAGTTAATGATTATCACTTGGCAACAGTTTTCAGAAATATTCAGCCCCTGAAATGTGATACAATGACCTCACCGCGGCACAACTCGATTGAATCGCAGATGAGACTCGTAAGGTTAACGCACCATCATTTGAAATTACAATACGATACCAAACCCGATTGATTACGCGGTTTATCGCGACCGAGTGACGATAAGTTAGTTGTACGAGAAAATATTTGCGAAATGATCCTAACTAATATGGTAAATGGGAATGTGAGTCGAGTATATTTGTTAAGCATGAAGGCTTAAGTACTAAACTGATCATCATGAATTTATGTCTTACTACCCACATTGACCAGAACTCTATACATAAATATAAAGAAAGACATAGGGTACTGGTATTTTTTCCTGTCCCAGTGGATGGAAAAAATATTATAAACTTAAAATAAGTGACCAATACGTATAATACCATAACACCATAATTGAAAGAAAGATTGTCATCACAAAAATCTTTCAATAATATTTACCTATAAAAGATATGACAAGAGTAATGAAATTCTATTTTGTAAGTTGTATATCGTTCGAAAAAAGTACGTATTTCATGACACAAAACATAAAATTGAATGGAATCATGGCGTGAAGTCTTTTGGTAGATGCAAGCTTCAACAAAACATTTACAGACGAACGCTCATTCGTAGTAAATTCCCACAAAGGTGCGATTGTTACTATGAATCACACATATCCACGTACCGTAAAAAATTAGCAATTTTTAATAGTATTACAGTATTACTACCCATTACCGTCTCAGTCGGTTAAGCGGCTAAATACTGTAAACAGATTATAAATAAAAGGATTTTACCTTCAAACCGATTTTAAACTCACTCCTACGTGTCTTTAAGTTTGTTTTTGCGTATCGTTTGTTTTAAATCACTTATTTCGCGCAAGTAAAGTCGTTATGCGGCATAAAAGCGGGATTACTTATTGTAAAATGTAAATCTGATTTTGCAGCAGTAGCTGAGATTTTTTTGTTTAATCTTAAAGCCTATTGTTTGTTTTGTGTTTCAGTTCTCTTTTTATGATTTTTAACTTTTTTAATTAATAATGTTCATTCTTTATTCTTTAAATTTGTGAAATTTATTACCAGTCTTAAATTCACCCTATTCACCTTTAACATTCTGTAATTTTTTTTTGTTTAATCCTAAAGTTTATTGTCTATTTTTATTTCACTTTTCTTAACAGATTTATGATTTTTTCAATTAATAAATTAGTACAATTTATTAGTTACTCAAAATAATTTAACCTTAATTCAAACTTTAATAAAATTAGTTTTTGTGTACTTTGTTCTGGAGCTGTGATTTAACAGCTTTATGGTATTGTGGTAGAGGCTTTGATAATATTTGTAACGAAAATCGGTAGAAGAGTAATCAGATCTTTACTTTGTCGATATTTAGTATAACAGAACTCTACTAACAGATCTACTTTCATGTAATAATAACAAGCTGTTTAATAACATTTATATGAATCCTCAAATAATATGTATTTAAAAATATTTGAGCTGATTTGTATTTTTAATAGGTATTAGACTATTGATGAAATAACAGATAGATATTATAGGTAATACTTTTTTTCATTTTTTGTATCGAATGGAGATAGCAAACGAGCAGGCAGTTCACTTGATGGTAAGTGGTCGCTCCCAAATACATTAGTAATCAATCACAAATACTACGTGTTTAATCGTATCTGAGGTTGGCCACAGATGTGTTACTTGAGGACTAAGATGTTCGCTTCGTTCGTAAGTATAGCCGGCAACCAAGCCTCTCCAAATTGAAACGAGAACTTCTTCGCAGGGGTTTTTGAGGGTGGCTCCTCGTTCGAACTACACGAGTTCTACCATCTGACAAAATTCATTTGTTGTTTATGGTTTCTTATAACGAAAATTATCAAAATCAATACAAACGGTGAAGATGGGTGTAACTTACAAACAAAATGGCTACTTAGACGTCAAATAAAACATGGAGCTAGAAAGTATCTTTAGTTCCAAGTGGTGAATACAAAACTAAAAGATAAGATAAATACCAATAGTAGATCCGAGGCGAGGATCAAAGTGAGGCAGCGGACCGCTTTGACCGCTCGGCTAGAACTGCACAGCGGTGAGGAGGCACTCGGCTGTGAGATCCCGTTTTTTTCTCTAATAGGATGTTTTACAGCGATTTACCCGTTGTATATGTGACTGGGCTTGTACTTTTTTATACAAGACTACATTTTGCTTGCGGCTTTGTACGTGGCATATCATAATTTTAAGTTTTTTTGAATATATGTATAACATTTTTTTGTACTGAGCTTATTCGGTATTCCTGCCATTATTTGTAAAAAATATAATGATGATCGGTTGAGTGGTTGTAGTGTGAAAAGCTGAAAGCGTAACAAACAAATTTAAGATTAGGACTAGCTTTTGCTCTCATCTTTGTTATTGTTGTCCATTGACGACTGTTGTTAGTTAAAGGTTCAAAACCTTCGAAACTTTGGCATTCAGCACGACAGAATTTTCACGGCCACACTTGCATTATAAAAAATAAATATAGAAAGCGCCGCCGTATATCTGTATGTACAACAAGTACATGATTCATATCGTGGGATAGTAAAAAAATAAAGCAAGAGTACTTTCACTTACTCACCCTTAATTGGATCAAAAAGCTCGGAATTACTCGGAAATTTACAAACAATCTCCCAAATCCGAAAGGACGTCGACGACGTACCAATGTACACAAAAACAAATCTTATTTCACATCGATAAGATTCATTTTAGTTTAATACTCACGAGTTATTTATGTGATATTGATGTTTATGAGTTATTGAGGAAAATCCATCGCAAAGGCTGTATGAATGGGCCCCCACTCCGCAACCTGTTTGACGCGGAATGCAATATGCAATGCGACCCACTGCCCGAATGACTCATGAGTCGGATGCAGAATGTGAAAATGAGTCAAGTTGCTACTTTCTTTGAAGTTAGGGGGTTTGAAATTACATCAGATTCGTGGTAAATCGTGTAGGTGGTAGTATTTATAGTTCAATCAGGGAGTTACCAATTCTTATGTTTCAGTATGGATTACGAACAACCAACATAAATACGAGGTTACGTCTTAGTTAAAAGGTAGCAATATTAGCGCCAGTTTTAAGATCGACTGTAGGTACGACTACAATCACAAAAGGGATGGAATAAAGAACTTAGCATCGGGTGGACTTCAAGATTTTATTTGTATACGAAAAACAAATAGGGGGGTCTCTAACCTCCTCCTGGAAACTGATTATTGTACTCCGAAGGCCTTTAATTTTCTTTTTCATCCCTTTCATCCTTTTCTAACATCATATCATCTATGTCTATAATTAATAAGAACTACAAACCTACGGGCAATTTGGCACTGAATTAACATTATGAATAAGCTACTAGTCAGGTTAGTTACTTTACACAGATTTCTTTTAATGCTCTTACTCTTTTCGAATAAAAGTATTAATAGTGTATTAATAGTATAGAGAATAAGTGTATAAGTTAAATAAAACCAAAAAAAATATTCGCGCACAAGTCGAAAACTAATCAAACCAACAATTCTCAGTAGAGCAGTGCATCGAAATAACACGAGGCAGTTAAATTTGGTTTAAACAAAAGGCATCAACTGTACCTCTTCATCCACTATTGCCCTTAATCGGCCGATTTAGTTTATACTTAAGGCCGCCATATGTAAATGCTCGGGTCCTTCCGAGAATGCGCCATGTTGCTCCCTAATTATTTTTAATTGCCACAAGCACAGACACGACGTGTACGGCCTTCGGGAAATAAGTTTTTAAAATTTTTTTCGCGTCTAGTCATCGGATCGACGATTGCTCCGCAAATGAGTCATGACGGCCCCGAGGGCACGCAATGCTGTGGATCGGCCAGTATGTTCTTTCAGTGTGAAGGTTTTGTAGTTTAGTTTGACTTTTTAAAGATCCCCGCTTAAAGGGTGTCGACGGAAATGTTACTGAGACTCCGGTGTCCGGTTGTCTGTCACAGGACAAACTGATCTCTTGAAAAGTGTTACGCGTAGACTTAAATTTTAGTTTTTATTTATTAATTAAATTTTAGAGTGTATATCTATGGCGGGCATGAGAACAAATATTAAACATGTAAAAATGTTTTATTTACTAAGCTACTTTATTACGTTAAAATATACTATGGTACAAGGCTATCTGATGAAGGAATAATAAAAACTATTAACCGATTTTAAATTAATTTTTGTGTATATATTTTTTATTAAAATGTATCTGAACGTACCGGAGTACCTGAGAACCTCAAAGGTTCATTTGGTATAAGAATCGTAGTAAAGAGCAGAGGTTATAAAAATATTTTACGCATTCTATGGTCTATACCCATGATTAAATTTGCTAACCTTTTTGAAGAAAAATATATATTTTTCGCTGCATTCAAATCGTAGGATTTGAGTTGGATTTTCAAGTTTTAAGAATATTTAACTATTATGAAATATATGTTGATTTTTGTAAAATAAAGGATACATATATGCAACACGAGACATAAGAACTTTGTAACACTAACTGTCTATCTGTCGGTGCGTCTGTTCTTTAACAATTAAGTTTTTGTACCTGGCCCGTTTGTTCGTAGAATAGGAGGGCGATCGTAAATCAGCAATGGCGCCCTATTATTTGGGTTTGTTCGCATAAATTTCGGCATAGAGGGCGGTAATTGAGAGCGGGCGTGCTTGCGCCGCGGGAGGTGCCATTACAGCGAGATTACTGCGTAATGATGTGGTGTTGCCTTTATTTCAGTTCATCACTTAGTCGGTCTAAGGGTTATTATAAGCTTGAGTTCGTTTCTAGTGTAGCGGTGTGATGCAAAGGGATTTGGTGGCGTATGTGTCCGCAGCAATGAATAGGCGCATACCTTAGTATCTTGAGACTTTGTTTATGCTTTAAATTAGCTTAAGAATACGTCTCTTCAAAGGAAGTTTGTGAGGTAGGTGGATTCTACTCATAGCCCTTCATGAGTCTATTTGTATGATTTATTCGAAGCTGTGGTTGATTACAAATGTTCATGTTCAACAGCGATCATTTACCAACAGGTTCGTTCGCTACTTTTTAAATAAATAAAAGTTTCCCTGGTTCAAATTAAAGCTATGTTTTGAGTATCTGATTTGTAGGTGTTTAGAAAAAGAAACTGTAAGCTCTACTTTTCTACCTTCGTTACGCAGACCGGCACTCCTCGTAGCAGGAGGGCGTCTCACGCTGCGTTTGTCTAAGAATCCTCTTCGTTTTATAATCCATTAGTATTGTACAACACTTCAGTCAAATGTTTGTGTTAATTTTTTTATCAAATATTTTACCGTTATGAAGGTCAGAAAAATTACAACCGAATAAATCGATTATACTTATTTACATTGAAGATTAGCTGACCCGCGCAACTACGTTTACGTCATATGAGAGAGAGTGGGTCAAAATTCCCCCATTTTTGCAACATTTTTCGTGGATTCTCCGCTCGTATTAGTCGTAGCGTGATGTTATATAGCCTTTCTCAATAAATTAACTATTGAATACAAATATAATTTTTCAATTTGAACCAGTAGTTCCTGAGATTAGGGCGTTCAAACAAGCAAACTATTCAGCTTTAAATTTTTATTATTATGGTATACCGAAAAGTTTAATGATCCTCCGCATGTATAGTAAAGGCCAGTTCGTGTTTTCATTTCCTTAAGAATAGATGCATTAGTGCCATGTGTAGTTGACATGGATATATAGCATTTTGTGCCAGCACCACATTTCGTCACGCAAGCACGATGTCAATTCTTTATCTCATAAAACATTACAGCGACTCTCTTGCCACAGTATATCCAATATTTTGAGACAATATGTTTCGAATGCATCAATTCTCGATCTCACATAAACTACATAATCTAATCCATATGTACATAAATACTCACAATGCGGACTAAGTAACACGCTACCCTTTATAAAAAGTTCAAAGTCGATCGCCATCGACCTCGCTGTCTCCGCAAATTATAATAATACGTCGGTTATTAGTTCCTCGGCTCGATTACCGAGCAAACGTCAGTCAGGATTACGAAATCCGCTCACATCGGGACGCATCGCATTAACTCTTTGTTGGGGATGCCTAAAAAAGTGTATTGTATCGATATATAGCAGTATACCTAAATATATATTTTGTAGCGTTAAGGTAGGAGAAGAGATTGTTGTCCAATTGATAATAAGTGGTAAGTCACCAGGTGATGGTCTTTTTAGTTCGACTGGGGAGGTACCACCGCCACCCTCATAATCCTCTAAATAGGATTAAATTGTGTAAAATGATTTAATTGTGCTTGGGGATGATAACTGATGTCCATGGGCGGCAGTGACCATGGTGGTTGCTTTCTGGTGGACTGCATGCTCGTTTGCTACCTTATTACCGTATAAAAAGTGGTCACTGCCACCCATGGACTAACCAACCCAAGTAAAATTGAATCTAAGCTGTTGACCACCTGAGGACTAAGATAATCATGCCTTGCGTAAGTATAGTAAGCAATCACGCATCATCAAAACGAAACAGTGTTGTTATACGAATAATTTTGCCACTGGTACCTTTTATTACTTTTTTTCTCACGAATTATTATAAATCTTGAAATTATAAACAATAAATCATAAGCATTAAACTATGCTTTGTACATACCGTTATTAGATATCGGCGTGTTTGTATGAGGAGAGTTATGAAAGTGAAAGAAGCTAGGCAAGTATGTCAGAACCGTGCCATTTGGCACTCTATACTCTCTGCCTACGCCGTTAGGGATTTGGCGTGAAGATGTGTGTGTGTGTGTGATAATTTTATAGCAGTCGGATATATTGAATCTGTCTATACTGAATACATCGATATTCCGATATATCGAATAGCAATGGACATCCCTACCCTTTGTTACTTTATGCGCTTGCGCATAGCTGCAGGCCTTTTGGCGATCCGTTAGTGTTATGTGGGTAGATGGGTGCCTACTTTACGTTATTGATGTATGTTTTGTTGTGCCCTTTGTTGTCTTCCAGCTATAATGACTTTGAGACCTTCGTCTGTTACTCTGTGCCAAAAAGTGGTCTTGATTTTTGTTATATTATGTTACTAATTAGAATTTCTAGACTAATAATAAGATCATTTGGTTCTTAGTAGTCCGGTCATCTGTTACTGGAAGATAGGCAGTAGCTATATCGAGAATCGTAATAGATAAACACTTGATTGCTTTTCATACTAAGTATTACCATAGTGGGTATAACTACAATTAAACAAAAAGTTACTAAACTTATTTACTATTTCAAACGTATTGTACTACAACGCCATCTGTAGGCTCTGAGGAACACGAAGAGGAAGGTACGTGTCTTGTACCGCACTTGGATGATTCATTTTTTTACCGTAATCGAATAAAGCACAATACATTGCACATAATATTATTGTTTATTTCTGTTGGGTAAGAAATAATGAACAAAATATATGCAGTTAATATAATATTTAGCGTTAGAATTTGCAATTTATAAAATAGAATAATTTAATTATGTAAACTGCTAAATTAATAGCACAAGTTTACCCATATTTTTGTAAAGAAAAGAATTTTATTTGTTACGATAAAAATATTTAATTGGAGATGTAGAGTTACATTAAAATAATTGAATTGCCGCCAATCAACTTTATGATTGAAGTAAAGTCTGCAAATACGTTTTGTAAGTGTAATAAATTTTAACTTTGCAATTAAAAGTTTGCGGCGTTTTCGAGGTAACTTTAGACCAGACCTATGTTGTGTTCAATAGGTATTTGTAAACTTAATTAGAAATATAGTGTAATATAAATTAAGGATTTATTATTAGCGGGTATTAATGCCATTAAAAATAAGTTATATATATATATACTCAAGTTGATTAAAGTTAAAAATGGGCATACAGTTGGAGGACATACAATTTGTATAAAGTTGGCTATGACATATTTATTCTGACTGAAGTCAATGACTTACTTTAATTATACCCTTACTAAATAAGTATAGGCGTTTTCTATCTCTCTATAGGTCGAACCTTTTGTCGTGGGTGGTGTCATTGCACCTGACCATCACTTTTAGGTGGCAATAAAATATGATGCAAATCACATTGTTTTTTAATATAAATGGTATCTATTATTATAGTCGTCCTTAAAGTAATAGATATTAATACTTATTTAAATTAAATTATTCATAGGAAAAAAAGTCTTGCTGGTTTAATTCAGGGTATAGACGTCCCAGCTCGAACAATTAAAAAAAGAAAATAAATGTCATCTTCAGATCTTCCGGCAGTGCACATTAAAGCGTACGGTGACAGTAGCTCCCGCGTTTTTGTTCTCTTTGTTTTTTTTTCTCCCCTTTAGACACGGTTTTTTTTAAATCCTATTCTGCCATTGTCAAGTGCGAAATTCGTTTGGTCAATTTGGTTATTGTTTTCGAATGGACTTGAGGGACAGGAAAGTATGTACTTCGTTTTATTGTCTTTGTTTTTTTTTACAAAGAAAGAAAGGCTTGAAAAATTTGATTTAAATGAGTATTGAAGATAACAAAAATATGTGAATATTTAATTTTAATTGTGAGCTCTGTATTTTATGTTATGTTATACGTTTTATTTATATAGACGTTTTTTATTACAAATCAAGAAGCGAAAACTAAAATATTTATATTCCTAATGTGGACACTAAGTGCTTCTGCACGACGTACTTTAGGAGCCGGTACACAATACACCATAGAGCACGCTCTATGCCACGCACTGAAATCAAAATTATAAAGCATGACTAAAATAAAATAAAATTCGGTACATTTTAATTCACTTTAATGTATGAATATCCTGTTCTTAAAATTCTTTTCACACAATAACACGTCTTGAGCTAAGAGTCTCGAAACTCGAAGAATTAGCGAATACCGACGGCCGACACATAAAAAAATGTATTAGATATTAAGCCAAACATAAATTCTCAAACTCCATTAAACGAAGACGATTTATTTCTTGGACCTTACCGTACATAAAATGTATAACTTCGAAGTGTTTGCGCAAGTTGATCTACTCTACATCGTACAAAAGAATGATCTCTAAAAATATACGCGTCTGCAATCCATTGCTGAATTTATCACATTTCAAATAACAAATTCTTTAAAAACCAGCAATGGTTTTTTTACAAACTCAAATATCTTCTACAAAGCTTTTCAAACTAGCTACCTGGTACGAGGTCATCCACACACACGCACGCATTCCGTACGCATAAATCACACATGTGTAATCTCAGGTACCGAAAGTTAATTGCCTTCGTATGTTCAATGTTCATAATGTTTCTACCTGTGTGAGGTAGTTGGGTGTGGACAGGCAGGTTAGAAATAGTTTTTTTTTTTTATTTTATACTCTGTACTCGCATTAGTCTTGCGCCTGAGGCGCCATTTTTTCTTTTGTCTCCTCAATTTACCTTATGGCGATACCAATTAGCAATTATATTATCAGGAGATCGTTTCGTTCATACTAAAAGCAATTAATTATAGAATACATTTAGAGCTCATGCTGTGGGGACATGGTTTAATGGCTTTTACGGGAGTAAATGGCATAGTACCTACACGTCTAGTGGGTACATATATATTGTAAGTATTTGTAGCGTAAATATCATTATCATTGCAACTCTAGTACTATGTTATATAATATAATTACTATAGTTATATTATATAACTTAAAACTAGTGTTATTAAGTATTATTCATTAATTAGTTTAAAAAATATTTTTAAATTATAAAATATAATGTTATCTATGCTAATATTATAAAGCTGTAGACTTTGTTTGGTTGAACTCGCTAAGCTTAGAATTGAAAAATAATTCTAACCAGTAGTTTCTGAGCTTCCTTAAGTGTTGCATAGCCTTCTGTAGGCTATATAACTTCATGCTACGACCAATAAGTGCGAAGAATCAACGATTTTTTTACAAAAAGGGGAAAAAATTGATCCACTCTCTTTAATGTGACGCAAACGAAGTAGCGAGGGTCATCTTGTGTTCTGCTATGTTAAAGGTTGATTTAATAACTTCACTCACTTTATTTGTGATCTGTAGTATCTGTGAACCACTATTAAGTAGCCCAGGGAAAATATATGCAGCATGTTTACACTTCTTTCCGAGTCATATTGCTTTATTAACACCAAAAGTCTTTACTATCCCTCCAGGTACCACCGTCACCCTCCTCGAAGCAATTCTTGGGTTTCGGTTTGGAGAAGCGTGTTTGCCGACTTTACATAAGGCGAACATCTCAGTCCTCAAGGGTAGCAATGCATAAGTGCTCAAACATAGGTATGTTTCGATCGTACTTGGGAAGGAAAACTGATGGATCAAGTACATGGACGGCAGAGACCATTTACCCTCAGGTAGACTGCATGCTCATTTGCTACCTTTACACGATAAAGTCTTTCTATACCGCACAAATCCAAACCCTTTGGCTGCAATTTTAGGTCATAAGATTTAGTACAAATAAAAACAAGAGTTTGAAGCGGTTTCGGCGTTCCGTTAACATAATAACAGATTGTATTCGTACCACAAACCTCGTACCCGTGAAGTCGAACGGTAAGGTTATTTTTTGCACTAACTATAATCTGTAAGCCTTGAATAATATTTTAGAAAAATCGAAAATTACTAGGTTCATGAGAAGTTTTCTGTTGCATTATTTTTGTTTTCCTGTCTATGTTTATACGGAATATACATAATGATACGAAATATTTATGTGGACTAGTTAGCCATTTAATTTAAAAAAATATCATGGAGATAATAAAACTTTAAAAGAGAATCAGCAAGAAAATTATATTGGTGATAATTATTTTTAATCCATCGAAGGGGTCTCATTATTTTATTGTGCTATATGAAACGATTGTCTTAATTAAAAAAATAGTAACAAAAGAGTACCAAATAACTTCTTTTCGTTTCGTTTTCATACCAAATAATTGTAATAAAATGTTACCAGCTTCAGCGACCGTCTATAAAGTTGCTCTCCTCCAACTCTAGGTAGAGACAAACGCTCCTTTTATTGTACGGGGTGAGTAACGAGTACCTGGGACCCTCGGTAATTTTTAATTGACAAAAAAAGTGGAGCCGACCGATTTTATACAGGGAATTTATTTTATTGCTCGTATTAGTTACCCGTGTGTGGGCGAGGCGGCGCGTTACGGAAATATTTTAGTGTGGCTATAGGCTATAGGTACGTGCGGTATTGCTCAGTATGATGGAAGGTTGTAGATACGACTGGGACGGCTTACTAGGAAGGACGGCTCACGATTATGGGAGTTTAGACACGACTAGTTCTAGGGCAGTTCTATTGATACTCATGTTGATACGAGTACTAGTTCTAGTGCAGTTCTATTCAAAGTAACTAAGGATGCGGTGTTGTTTACATAAACATAGTGGACTTCTACACTACATTGGCATGGGGTTCTTCATAAAAGGTGCAAAAAGAGCTCTCCTTCAAAGCCGGCGATGCATGGGCGATTTCGCTGGTGTTGCAAATGCCCATGGGCGAATGAATTTAAAATTAAAAGACTTAACAAAATATCTGAAAAAGCTCCAGTACTTAGTTGACAAAAGCTGTACCTTTGAAAGTAGGTACCTAATGGTTTTAATCAGTTCAAGATGTGCCAGAACAAACTTCTAATTTAAAGTTAAAACAAATAATCAAATATAATAAAAACAAATAAACTGCTAAGAATGTCTCATAAGCTGGTATAATTATTTCTACATCGTCCTGGTGAAAATGAATATGCTTATGAATTTCCACATACTACGCTAGTTAAAACACAATAACTATAAGACTTTTACATAAACAGAATATGTTAAAATGCAATCAGCGTAAACAATCCAATGGAGCATTTCTCAGTGGATCTCGATCACAGGTAGACGCGCCCGAACAATACCACAGTCAACGCAAAAACGGTAATGAGTGCACTGGCGGTAATGGCCACCATTGTCTGTGCGGGCCTGCTGGAGCATTGAAAAAACTATACATTTTTGGGTTAGTTTTTTTGGGATCGATATATTAAAGAGTAATGGTTGGAGCGCTTTATCGGGTTTGGGTATTAATACCCGAAGATTACTTGCGGTGGAGGTTTAATGCGCTTCTTTTATTTACGTTTAGGGATACATAAATGAGTAGTCCACTTTAAATGAAGTATAATAATTTGATATTTATGGCATTTATAATATTAATAATAATAATAATTTATAATAATTAAACTTAGAAATATAACATCCGTATCTAACCATTTTCTAGAAATAAACATATATATAAGCGTGATCACTTTAATATTTATGTACTTTTAAGAATTTGGTCACTTCCTTTTTTATCAAGGATGCTGCTTTAATTCTTCTTCTTCTTCTTATCATACGCCATCGATACCCATTGAGTTACACATTTCTTCCTGATTCTCTTAGTCAGCTTAAAACGTTTCCTATGCTCTCTCTACCTCACTACACAAATTTAAGAAAATGTTTTCTTATAAATAAACATGATGATATGGATATATATTATGGATATCAAAGTATAGTTAATGTCTCTAAACACTTTTAAGTAGTAAATACCTATTTTCAGCATCAACTTATAATACGTGTTTTTTTACAAATATCATAGTTATTGCAGAAAAAGATCTACCTTTTCAATGTTTCAATATATATGCCAGAGCTACATAGAACTTTATTGCAACATGACAGTCGAAAAATATTACTAAATGCTATTTATAATAACATTTCTAACTTAATATCGTCCACATCATTTAAAAAAGCGCTTATAACGTATTCTGTTACGAAATTAATTCATATAGTCAAAATGTCTTTGGAAGATTTTTTGCGATGTTGTAAATTAATTTGTCGAAATTTGACACTAGTTAATAATGAAGACTGATTGTAATTTAGAGGCGATATTTGTAAATTGAACTTTCTATTCTAGGTCTACTCGGATATTTTGTATATTAATATAATCAGCGCCTATTAAGATCCTATTATACGTATATGGCGGCTGTAGATCACAGCTGGTGGCTAGACGTGTAATATGTAAATAGGTAGGTATCAATGAATGAAAGACATTAGGCTGCTTGCTTACGGTGTTATACAACGCTGGTAAATAAATATAAACATACGTTTGTGTTTTGAAATTGATAAATATATCTAGCTTTAGGTAATTTATGAATAAACCTTAACCAAATGAATATTAACAATAAAGCTTTGAAAAAACATATTTATTTTTTCATGTCGTTGGAGAAAAATCTTTAACAGTATTGTCTTCGATTCCCATTTGTTTCTATTGACTACTGTTGAGAGAATAATAGTTTATTAAAACCATAAAATAGGGAAAACTAAGACACCAATTATCGTGACAATTACACCACGTTATCTACGATTCTTCTTGATATTTTTAAATGTATATAATGACCAATTTGTTAAAATTGGTAGTTCTCCTTTTTATAATACTTGTAAGTATTTATAATACTTATAATACTTGTAAGTACGTGCAAGATGTGGAATGAACTTCCTTCCTCTTCAAGAAAAGTTTGAAAAGGGTTCTCACTTAAAGCCGGCGATGCATCGGTGACTCCCCTGGTGTTGCAGATGTCCATAGGCGACGGTGACCACTTTCCATCAGGTGG
>DWNR01000813.1:0-17528 GCA_018250455.1 Polygonus leo | reverse complement strand
ACCGAAACTAAACCGAAACTCCAATTTTCTGCCGAAACTTGCCGAAACCGAAACCGAAAGTTCGGTCGGACACTAAATTTTAGTAAATTAGTTGTTTAGTGATAGTTTTACAAAACGAAGTATTTGTATTGGGTAAGTTAAATGTGAAACGAGAAGTGTATTTTGTGAAGGTTTATGAATATACATTTTGTTCGACTTGAGGTGTTTCATTTTATCACATATGTTATCATTTTTATAAGAAACCAACTGAACCGGCAAACGTTGTTCTGCCATATAAATTATAACTTTTCGCAGCACACGACAACTGACTTTCATAGGTAAATTTTTTTGGAAATAAATTGTAGCCTATGTTATTCGTTGATAATGTAGTTTTCTATCTGTGAAAGAATTTTGACAATCGGTTCACTAGTTTTTGAGATTTTTCTATAAAAACAAACAAACAAATCTTTTCTCTTTTTAATATTAGTGTAGATTGATTGTGTTTGAAATTTAAGCCACGAGGGTTTTTATCGGTAAGATCTATAGTAGCATAATCCCCAACGTCATAATAATTATAAATCATAATTAAATTAGAAGATCAGATCACAATACTAGCTAGATATATAGGTAGTTGTTATTATAAATTATAGAATATTTGTATATATTATTTGTTATGTAAGAATGTATATACGACTGTAAAATACAAGCTTATATAGACCCATTAAAAGTTCAATAACGTCTGATCTGCTAAATAGAAACGTCTTGCTATCTGCCGGATAGCCAAAAAAAAATCAGCGCCATCCGATTGTGATTGTCGCCGGAACGATAAAATGCGCGGCAGACATCAAGTTTTTTTACCTCGCAAAAAATACAATGACGAAATTGGACCACGCCATGCATTTTAGTGAAACCTGCCAGAAATCTGCCATGGGACGTGTGAAGCGTGACACCCGTCAAAACCTACAAATTTAGGAACTTTGAATACTGTCATACAATATACTGACAAACGAACTCGATGTTTTTTGTACTTTTATACTCCGGCAAAATATTGCGGAGTTATTTTTGAATGCTTAACTGAAGTCTTAAAGCAAATAGGAAAAAGTAAATCCTGAGTAGGCCTGAGGATATAGAAAAGAACTCTCGAGGCTATTCGGCTATTTGAACAGCGGCGGTCTCAGCAAAATAAGCTAAAAATGCTACTTTTACAGTTTTATAGTTGGCATTCAACTGTCATTCCGGAAAACAAAAATACGTCTATGTCTGGCTTGGTCGCCGTTGGCTTTTATGCCACTCAACTCGTAAAAGTTGATTTACGTAAACATACGTCTACTTTGGATCACAACAAAAGATATATACCTAGTTATGTACCATATGCTTTTATTTGTTATAATACAATATCTACGATTTTTATTATGTTGATGTGGAAAACATTCATTACTCTTAGAGTCATTGTTAATAACATATATGTATTATGCATCCAAAATGCGCATTATAGGTTGAAATTATTTAGTATTTCAAAAAACAAAAATATATTTTAATAAAAGAAGACTAAACGAAGAACCAGTCAAACATGCTTACGTCACATTGTGGACTAAAATGCTACATTACCTACTTTAAGTCTTCCTTTATGCCTCATCTATTCGTAGACTAAACAACTCCGATGGACATGAGATTTGATTTCTTCTCAATAAAAGCTTTTGAACTCTCGTAAAAATACATACGAATAACCAATCAACGATTTCATCTTTGCGAATGTTCTAATTATGAAAGCAATTGTGGCAAGACCAGCTGCACCACCCACCGGGGACATAATATAAATCAGCTACAGGACAGCGTGCGACATCGCTTGTGGATTGTTTATTTTTGAATGAGATGGTCTAATGACGAGGTAAACTTCTGAACACAATGGACAAGCAGGTAGAAGCGTAATACATCTGTTTTTCATGACAACTTTGCGCTACAAAAATTCATCGTAATGTTTGACGGATATTGGTTTTATAAGAGTTTACATTTTTATTTGTCATCACAATCGCTTTCTATTAAACTAGTGGGCTTGTGCAGACGTACTACATTTATAAAATGTCGACTTTAACTATTTTTAAAGTTGTAGTAAGCTACATTTATGGGCATAATTCAATTAAAATGCGTCAAGTACTTTCGAAGATTAGCAGGGACGATCATCATGACAGGATGTCTATATTATAAAGATAATAATGAAGAAGCAATACAATTACCTATGTTAAATCGGGTCTGTGGATAATGGAAATATATTCATAACTTCAAATATTTGAAATCCTGCATATAAGAGCCTTGGGGCCTTTTAAGGTTTTTTTGGGATGGGAACACAACTATGCTGATATTAGGAGACAAATAACGCCTTCATAGTAATCCTAGAGATCTAAATATAACTAGACACTATTCGCTATTTACTTTTGATTCAGATGAATAAGATGTTGACTATCTTTAACTATAATCTGCTTTCCGGCTAAACGGGGTTGAACACAACTGAGCAAACACGCTATCTTACAAGAAGCAACACTTAAAACAACTATTCGTTATTACGCATATTTAGAAAAAAACAGTAACATAAATATGTGTGTAATAATATAGTTACAAACCAGACTTGGAGACTTTATGAACTTTATATATATAAACATGGAAACTGGAGAGAGAACATTTTTTTTTGTAAAAATCACAATCAGATTCAGGGACACTCGATGGGACGGATTTTTAACCACGTGGCTATCACTACTTACATCGATAATGTACATACATACGTACATATCTTCACGCTAAATCCCTAACGGGGTAGGCAGAGAGTATCGAGTGCCAAACGGCACGGTTCTGACATACTTGCCTAGCTTCTTCCACTTTCATAACTCTCCTCATACAAACACGCCGATTTCGGAGACTCTTAACACCTCCTTCAGACAGCACACGATAATGTACTTATGTAAATACCGATTATTTACGGGTTATAAAGATATTCAATTCCCATAATGAATTCTTAACTTATCTTAACCAGTGAACATCTGTTGCCGATTTGTATGAATGAAGAATAACTTAGAAAGAATAAAAAACTAAGACCGTCCCTCTTACTTCAAACCGTAACGCACAAATCCAAGATCTGTCACCTTATCTATATATGTAGGCCAGTAACGGGATAAAGACGGCATAGTTACAATAATTAATATAATGAATACTTACAATGCAACGAGAAATTGGCCTATGAATAATTGGAAGTCGCGGGCGTCTGTTCAATTTGAT
This sequence comes from Polygonus leo, assembly GCA_018250455.1. NCBI lineage: Eukaryota > Metazoa > Arthropoda > Insecta > Lepidoptera > Hesperiidae > Polygonus > Polygonus leo. The sequence continues at coordinate 14,282 of DWNR01000813.1, read as the reverse complement.
TCGAATTAACTGTGACGATGGTCCCGATAGAACCTTTCTCCTATCGGTAAACGTTACTAAACAATAGATAAAGGTAGCATCTGTTCTCAACGCTGCGTGGGTTCGTACAATTAGTCACAGGATGTTTACATGCGTGACGATAACCTCGCTGCACTCGACGTTACTGCTCATGTTTACATACTAGGCTTTACGTTATACCAATATCTAGGTAAGAAAAAGGTAAGGTAAAGGTAGGTAAGAAAAGGTATAATTTGGTATACGTCCAAACAAATAATCAATTTAAGTTTTCTGTGGTTTTTCTATTTATATAGAAGCAACGGACCAGCATTTAGCCGCTTAATGTAAATCACCATTGACACTATCCAGTCAAGTTGAGTTAAGCTTGAATTGCGATCCAACTGAATACCCTAGGTATCTACACTTATAATTTAGTGTTCGCAATGTTGTAATGAACTGAATATAAACATTCATAATATAAACATAACAAAATGTAGTTTGGCTGCATAAAATCGAAATTTATACATTATGTCGTAATTGGTTATATTCATATTTTTTGAATGAAAAGTTAAACTTCTTGATGCATCCTTTACTTCACGTCTATAATGCCGGTAAAACATAAACATTAACTACTCGTAATTATAGTGGTACAAATAAATAAAGAAGATAGGCTAACTACCTCACGTAATCGTTCGCAATATTTTATGGAAATCTTAATTAACGTTTCAAACTTCCGCGAACTAGATGCCGATAAACTGGATTTTTCTTCAAGAAAACTTTGCCGGATCGAAATCTGATTGTTTATTCATTCTGTTGATTTCCATACAAAACGGAGAGTAAGGCTTTTGAATTTGTTATCTGTAACAAATAAATAAAATTCTTGCTTCTGTCCGTAAATTGAAATTTTTTGCCTTTGTCCAAGCTTTTATGATGTTTGTATTTGTTGCAATTTATGTGTATAAACAAAATATTTATTGACATTGCGTCTTTATTATTTGCACGTCACCATTGTATGTATCTGTCCTTCTATGTTTCTGAATTACTTTTCTTGAATTGATACAACAGTTTTTATGTCACTCTGTCTGACAATGTATCACTGCAGGCATGTGTTTCAGGTCCGACAAGGGCTTCTAAGCAATTAGAACAAGCGGGACCTTAATCACCACACTTGTACTTTGATTCTCCTCCCGACTAAGGTTAACATTGCATATTAATATTTTTGTAGATACATTGATTACGAATTACAGAAGCCGCGTGGTGTTCTCTAAAAATGTTTACAGAACCATCACACTCAGGTGGATCCGCGAGGGGAACCTAGCAGGAGAAATATTTTTATTGATAAATGTATATTTTTGTTGCCGACCGAACACTTTTCTCAAGGGATCATTTTGAAAAATACACATTGTTCTTTAAAGAATAAACAAAGCAAATAAGTACGAATCTAAATTTTTTAGAAAATGAAAAAGGCTTGCAGCTTGTACTATAACTCCGCGGGCTTTGTTTTTGCGACATTCTTTAATAATAGTAGCAGACTTCATAAAAGGTTGTCTTATAATTTTTTTCTAGCGTACCTACAAGAGGTAGAATATGGAAATTCATTTTTCTAAAACTCGTCGCTGTTTTGTGTACCTACTTAGAATATTATTATGACACGACTTAGAGCTTCATCCTTCACCATTTCTTACAACGGCATAAATATTTATCTCGTCTCAGGTAAAATGTTCGGGTGCGTTACAACTCCACAAAAAAATAAAGACATGGACTATGTTTTGTTAAATCCCAACTGGAGGGTTACATTCTATTGAGATTTTGGATCGTCTCTTTTTTTGTTACGCAGCTGTTGAATTGAGAAAACCAGATGCGACCCAAAGCGTAGTTAACAACAAATATGCTTTAAAATTTAACAGCTCTGAGTGATTTGTGATAAAACGGTTGGTTTATTTATTTTTCTTATTTTCGTAACATCCTAGAACTACTAAATACGCCTACGTAATGAACGAGAATACGAGAGATACAAATGAAACCTTTAGAATAAGCAATCCTACATGTCTAAGGTCTACACAGCCTTGGTGTGTTTCTCTACAAAGCCATTTCTGGACATAGTTTTCTTGGTTGGTTGTGCTCAACGCAAAAACTTAATTCCTTAATAAAATTATCCATCGGCCATCGCTAACTTGCTATTAATTTAACACGTCTACTGAAACATAATAAGCAGTTCTATTCCTAGAACTACCAAATAGCAGTAAAAACCTACACAATAAGATTGTAGTTACTACACAATAACCGATAGTGGGAGCTGAACAAAAAGCGTAAGATCAAGGCAAATAAAAAATGAACGATAATCAAAGTCTTCACCAACAGCGTGAAAAAGGTCGAACTGATCAAAGAAGCGTAATACAAAAACGATATTCATGAAAAAGGCATTGTCGTAAGGACTTATCCGTTCGCCCGCAGTTAGAAGTAAGTAAATTACATATAGAGGACGGTCGCTGTACGCATAAACGTCGGCAAATTGTGGACCCTCGTCCCGGCTCCTAATGCGGGCCGGGACATGTTCGGCCACTCGATACACTTGATTGAGAAGTCCGCCATGACAGGCGTTGTGGACAGAAGATTGATGTAAATAGCATTTAGTACCGAAATAAAATGTACAGGATTACAGTACTGCCCGATATATGTTTTTATCTTATTTTACTTTGCTTGCTGTATAATTAATCTCACTTGTAATGTGCGTAATCAGTGCAATATAATTTTATGAATATATCTGAATAAGGCGGTACTAACAGTCATCTATGAAATTGATGATTCTTAACTGTATATTAATTTTATTATTATGGCCTTTCTTACTTTTTTAGTATTTCCCTGTTGTTGTTATGAAGCTTCATTAACCAAAAACCAAACCAAACGCGCGAGGTAATTAAACTAAAACAACCAATTTTACCTGATTAAATAAATAACATTAATTTAATCTGATCGTCAATATAAGAATCAAATGTGAAAAAATAAGCTAAAAATAAAATAGCTACGAAATATTATTACGTCGATCTTTCTTGTCAATGACTCTTTAACAGAATTCAACGGAACGTTTGAGACTTCTCTTCTTATTCCTTTCGTAAATAGAAGCTTAAGGTTATTTATCATTTCAGCGGCCATCTCAGTCGTTTTGTGTTAATAGCTAGTTCATTTATCAAAATGGAATAATTTCCATCAGAACCTCTAGTGAGAATTCAGATCATATTTCAACACCGCCTATTCCCACCAGACATCAATGTATATTTGCATTAGCTTTTCGCCCATGGATCCACGTATAGTGTAACTTAATTAATAACACTGGGACGAATATTCATTTATGTACAAGAAATAAAATTACAGATAAAAGTGGAGTGAAATAATTTTGTTTTAACTCATTTTATCCACATTTTACTTGGTATATTCATTATGTGACAGACACAATGACCTCAATACAAAAAAAATATTCGGTTGAATAAATAAAAATGTGAACTAGGTATCAATTATATAATAATCATTAGATTAAAAACAATTATAATAGCTGCTTTCGAAAAAGCGAAGTTTAAATCGAATGTAAAAATATTTTTTTGTTCAAAAGCCCGTTAAAATATAAATTATCATTCAGTATGCTTGGAGTAAATTAACCTCCGATAAAATCAAAGCTAAAGAAAAGAAATATCTGATAATGTATTACTTTCTTTTATAAAATTATAGGTATCTATAACGAACAGACCGAAGATAATTTTGTAGGACCTAATTTTGTATAAATGTTTACTGATTTTAACTTTGATCATCTAAACTTGCCTATTTCTAGTTATATCTAAGTGAGGAAGCAACGCCGTCCGTGATATTCGTGGCTCGCAATTCAATTTGGTATAACGCTTCGGGGTGATGAAAAATTTTCCTTTCAAATGATGACGTTAATAACTTTGTCACGGGCCTCATCAATTAAATTATCTTGACTTGTTTTCTTCTATTGGTTCGCAGAATTGCTGGCACTTGTTTGTTTCAAATTTGCTGATAAAAGTAAATTTACATTACACTCCTATGTATGTATCCTGAATCAGGTATGTATCGAACAAATGAATTTAGATTTCTTGTTGAGATGGTTGTATAATTATTTTTGGTGTCTCTACGCAACAAGGATATGAAGACCTTCGTTTCGCAGTTTTTACTATGACTGAAAATTAGAATAATGAAATTGGATACCTGTTCTAGGTCTAGGTGTTTGTGCATTGGCCTTATTTGTGTCCATGGAATTCACGACACAGGGAATTCTAATGTGGGAAGATGAGTGTAGAAAGTGTTAGGTATATTGTTATAATACATAAGATAGGGAATCTTAAAAGTGAAGGGAGATGATGAGTACAAATAAAAGCGTAATTAACATTAAGACATAATTTTCTGCCAGATACATATGTAAATGCATTGTAGAAAATACCATATCGCATTAAGCTCTTTAATTAATATTAAGAGTTAAATAAATAAAAACATAATAGTTTACATAACAAAGCCTTAATGTAGTAAAAGTTAGCAAATTATTCGTGCTTGCACTAACTGACAAATCTTAGAAATTTTGGTTACACAAAAGAAAGCTTTTACAAAAGGACAAACCCTTATAATGGCATTTAATTGTATTTGAGAAGTATAAGAACAACTTTGACGTAGATGAGGATAAATTGTGACGTAAATGAGCCAGCGAAAGGCGAATTGAAATGGCTTTATTTAATAATTATTGTCTAACTATTATTCGCCTCAATTAAAACAGATAAAGTAATTGTGTTGACAGAACGTTAAAAACCTCAGTTCTCTTTAAGGGGAGGTATTGAGATCATATTTAATCAAATATTCTGATATTTTCTGTGTGTTTTATGTGAAAATAGTGTCATCATATTCTTATTACCTTTATGGTGTATCTATAAATAACAAATAACAATTTTCCACACTCATAGCCCCGTACTAGGATTCCCTGTGTCGTAGTTATCGTGGACAAAGTTTATTTAAATCTATCTCTTAGATTACTGTCTCGCCTGGCCTCGAAATGGATCTCTGCGTGCTAGACGAAATATCTTATAACTAATAGTAATAAACTTACTTTAAGTAAGACAGTGACGTGAAATCATATGTAGGCTTCTGCGGCTAGTACTCAATATGTAGTAAATATTGGAAACCCTTGTCAGGGTCTAGAAATCTACTATTTGTCAAATATCGACTTGTATATTATTACGGCGACCCTTAGACAATTTTAACAAAGGTAGAAACGACTTACATTTTTTTTATTGACTTAACTTTTGACATTTATGAATGGATTTAATTTTAAATGCAACAAACACTAAATGTTAATTGAAGTTTGCCATAAATCATAAAACATCAGTGAAAACCATACTCGAATCGCATCAGCCGTTTCTGATATTACCGCGAATAAACACACAGACAAACCGACACACAGACACAAGACCCCCAGTGTCGATTTCTCCCAAATTTCTTTCATGTACAGATGGCGATCAGTTATAGATTTATTCTATGTATAGAAGATTATATGCATAGATATTACGTTCACACATGCAGTAAATCGGTACTGGATATAAAACTTTATTGAAACTTAAAAATGTGGTCGGACAGCAACAATACTGTATCAATTAAGAATGGTACAGAATAAGAATAATAAGATTGGAAACGTTTAGTCCGCTAGAATGGGATAGAACCGGGAGCTATCCGGGATTATCTCGGCGCCATTAATCATCCTGTAGGTATCGACGCTCTAGCTCTGTTCGGAGCTCCAAGTCTGTAATCCAGGATTACCCATCCCAGTGGTAATTATTTTAACGTTTTTCACATTTCTGTATACCAAGTTCACCTTCATTTTGGTGGCCCGAAGTAAAATATATACAGAAATAAATTTTATTTTACGTCAAATTACCCCTTTGGCTAAGCTCATAATGTTACTATAAAAATATATTAATGTTACAAAGGATCGTATTTAAGGGTTTACCGAGACTTAAATCAATTTTAAAGCGGCTTAAAGATTTCTAAATCTCTATATCTCCTAAAATATTTTTTGCGCAAATGTTCGAAGCCAGGTATTGAATAACTTTTTGTTCTTTCACTACCAGCAATTTATAATCTCAAACAAATGAATTTTACTATAATAATAATACTTACAATGCACTTACAATCCATATCCTAGAAGGAATTTAAACATAGCTTACACAACTATGACATAACAATACTTTCGTATAAAAATAGCACTTAACACACATTCAAAACTTATGTCTGTAATTTAAATTAAAATACTCACATTTAATGGCAAATTACGACTCAAAGACGCAGTAAGAGCGCGTTCACACTCGAATGAGCATTATTATATCGCATTATAAAACAATGGTCATGAAAGCGCACATTACGAGGTGTCGCGAGAGTTGCGAGGGCGTGTCGCGCTCTAAACAAAACTCGTATAAACTGAGCAACTTAATAGTTACTGCTACGATGTTGGTACCCACGACCCGAGAAGAAGTATATGGAGTAAAGATAGAGTTTATAACGTAACTTTACGTTAAAAACTCTTATAAAGTTTGCCATTATTACAATTAGCGATAGTTTATCAATGCCGTGCGATACCATCACACGGAGCTCCTACGAGAAATTTGAAATGAAATAACTATAGTTCAAATCATACATAAATTTTAATTGAGGAACGTCATAGTACGATATTGCTTTGTTAATTTTGATTTAATCAATCAGTTTTATGCGCCTTTTTCTGGCGAAGGTAGAGCAGAAAGAAAAAAACTTGGAAAAAAGCTCCCACTATTTTAAAAGGAATGACGGTATTTTTTTTGATGGGCCGATAAAAAAACGTACGTAACAGCTACTGCAAAATTAATTACCCTTTAAGCAATTAATTGTCTTTGTCTTGGCAAATTGTATTAACCAATGATTAACCACATATATAAATTAGTTTGTTTGAATATTTGTTTACATTACTATTGAATCTGACACATATTATATTATTCACAAGTAGGTATCGTATCGCACCATTAGTTTAATACAAATCGTTCGCTTGCCGGAGTGTCGGTGTCGTAGGAAATGAATGTTCGTCTTTAGGGGCCCGTAACGAGCCGCGACACATATAGAACTCCATTAGTAAGCAGACATGTCATATTTTATATTAGGGCGACAGTTTTCATCCGGATGTATATTTGTATACTCATCTGTTATTCTGAAATATATTTTCACGTCTTTCCGTTCTAAGTGTTTTTAAAAACATAGCTACGTTAAAATTTAAATCTTCAATTGTTTCTCATATTCATGTTTTGTTTGTCTGCTCGTAGGGTTAGCTTATTCTTAGCATCAAAATATTTAAAAAAAATTATTTAAACGTAAATTATTAGGTGGGTGCGGATATAATTTACACTGTTCATTATGAACAAAATATCAGAAACATGCAAATGCAATCATGAATATATGTCTTCATTACCTTCCATCCTGTGCCACATAAAATAGATACACACCTATTCTATGTGGCACAGGCATGTGGCATGTGTGTTATGTGGCACCACACACCTCTATTTTTTTTCAGATTACAAACTAGTTCATTACTGATATGAGACAGAAATAGATTTCTTTTTGTAACAGCTCCGCCTGCGTTTGACTGCAATTTTGCGCGAACACGTTTGTTTATAAAAAGCCTAGGCGTGGTGGTGAAGGTCTCGAAGAGTTACCAATAAATTTATTTTCAGTGGTCATATTAGTTTATTTATTAATAGACTCGACAGGTATTCATCGTCGTTATGACAAATTACTGCCCCTGTAGGGCACGGGTTTCCTGATTTATGTTTTATAATCTCTTAGAAGTGACGATTTCCTGCGATCAATCCTCAATCAATCTTGGACATATCATTGAGATGGATTTCTTAAGCTAGTGATAATTACTTTTTAATAAGCATTATTTTTTTTTTTATATATATGTGTGTACTTGGACTTCGAACCTAGATGTCAGAGGTAAGATTCTTAACGTCACATCCAGCTATTACAAATTTTTTAATATATAAATCACTATTATAAATAATATACGTATGCAATGTCAGGTAGACTAATCTATCTATACATATAATAAAGCTAAAAGGGTCGAAAGTCTGTACATGGAATATATTCAAAAAAAAGTTAGCTGAGGATACTTAGGATCGATAACAGAATACATTCCAACAGTTTTTAGATTTTTTGTCTGTTTATCTGTTTGTCTGTTTATTTGACAATCCGCGGCCATGTCAAATGCCCCTAAAAGGAGGGGTAGCGGGCGGAGCCGCGGCACAGCTAGTTAACAAATAAAAATAGTTCCTTAAACAAAACTACCGTTCATTTAGTGACAAATGCTCTGTGGAAGGTCCAACAAATATGAAAAGAAAAAAGCATTGAGAAAAAACAACACATAACGGGCGTTGGAAACACCGACATTCGAGGTTGCCGGAGCATGACATCCTGTGGCCACTGCAGCTCGGTGCTCGAGGGCACGGCTTCCCCATGTTGATAATACAGTGTACTGTACTTTTTATTCAGAAAAAGCGAAGAGTACTTTTAAATTTTCGGATCGGACGATGGCGAACTTGTATCTAACTTACTCATACAATAGCTTCAGACACATCTGACATAAAAATGTTTGAAAAAATAAAAGCATTGCATATATTGAACGAATAAACGTTAATTATTTTTTTATAAACATTCAATGATTTGAAAAAGAATTTGTGCATGCCTGGGCTTCGAACCCAGACTCCCGATCGAATTTTAAATGCTAGATGTACTGTTTATGATTCAGACAATCTCATTTTTATCTAACCATCGCATCAACAAGATTTTGCATAAAAATCAAATTCAGATAATGTAAAAAATTACAACAAAAAACATTGTAAAAAGCTCTCACTTACTTTCACGAAAGTTCAAATCTTACTCTACGTTTATTCCACAACAATGGACACCACACTACATTATTCGTTACAATCAGTCCCCAATATACATATTTAATTTGTTGTTAATTGACAGGGTTCGAGAACAAAGGTTGTATTTTAAACGTACATCCAGCATGAAGCAGGTCAAAGCCATTTCGATACAGAGCCAATTTCGAATAGAATACATTAACTTGCACGACACGATATGTGTAAATTAATTAAGCAAGAGTAGATGTAATTATACATTCCTTAATTTTCTGCATTCATTCAGTTCCTTTCCTTGCCTTCAGATTACTTTTATGATATTTCTTTACACGTTACAGATAAAGTATTACGAACTATTGTTCTGAGTTGCCAGGTGGTAGAACTCATGCGTGGTTGCCAAATATACTTAAACGCGAGGTAAACATTTTAGTACTTCAGGGTAGCAATGCATCCTCAAGAACGATTTAATCGTACAAAGTGATCATCACTCATGTCTATGGGCGGCAGTGACTACTTACCATCAGGTGGACTAAAAGCTCCGCTACCTTAAGTCGATAAACAACTATAATATTAAACATGTTTAACTGTCTATGAATAAATGACCTGTATTTTTTTTGTATCTGAAAAAAGTCAGCTCTAATCCAATAAACACGACCAATTTACAGTTAAAAATGACGGTAGCGCAAATACCTCAAATTTTTGTATAGGATTTGAATGAATGAATGAAATGAAATGAGTTGCTCTTGCTATACTACACCTGTTAAGCCGATAAGTAATCCTCAATTGCAATTCATATGTGACTAATAAATCACAAGTTTGTTTAATACTCGTTTAGAATATATAAACTAAATCAATCCTATACAGTACATAAAACAAAAAAACTAAGTATGTTTTGTTCCTACAGAGCAATTACTTCAATGCCACGCAAATCCATTTCAGCATTCATCACTTCACAAGAACAAAGAATATAGGTACATACATAAACGCAAGGCCCTACAAAGACGTAAAGATATATTTGAAAGATAATCTATCAGAGGCGTTATGACCGTCGTTTTGTGGGCCACGTTTTCCTGGTTTTTAGTCGCGGACGAAATAAAGATGGAAATATCAGTCAAGTGTAGTCGGATAGCACACGAAGGGTTCTGAACCAACTGCCTACAGATTGTAAGTTGAAATTTTACATGAATATTTAGATGTCACTGTAATAAATTGTAGATTTGTTAATCAATTGCCGTGTAGACTGTAAGTTGAAATTTTGGTGGAATATCTAGATGGCATTGTATTACATTGTAGATTTTTTTAGAGTAATATCGTTTCAGAAATAACTTTTTTAGTATTTGTTGTTATAGCGGCAATAGTAAGTTTATACATTCTGTAAAAAATCAACAGTCTATCTATCTATTACGCTTCAAGATATACAGCGCTGTGACAGGCAGACGGACGGACGGACAACGATATTCCGTAATAGAGTTCCACTGGCACGCTAACATACATTCTGTAAAAAATAATTCAACAGGCCTTCTATGTATTACGCTTCAAGATATACAGCCCTGTGACAGACAGACAGTCGGAGAGACCACGAAGCCTTGGTAAAAGGGTGCCAATGGGACCCTTTTATTAAGGACCTTACCACTGGATACGGATCCCTAAAACTTTACATTTGCGATCGACTCGGCCGTCAAAGAAGACAAAGCTATCCGTCCGGATGGAACTAACGGTCTTGACACCGATGTACCATTGTCGACACAGCGTTACCAAATACATTGTCGGAAACCATCGATTTATGAGAGATGCCGCAATATCTCAGATTAATGACCGAGGTGGTCCACGTACTTGAAATTGATGGATAGGCAATCGGGATAAAATATTCGGGATACGCTCCGGACATGCCGTAATGCGTGTTTATCTATACTAATATTATAAAGACGAAAGATTTGTTTGTTACTTTATATTGAATAAAATCAAAAGCTACTGAACCGATATTTAAAATTATTTCACCGATAGAAAGCTATGTTATCAGCTAGTACCATAGGTTATATTTTATTTCCAAAAAAATTAGGGATCCTTACGAAAATTAAAATTGTATAAACCAACGTAGCGAAATTTGAAACCTATGAAAATCAGTGGGCGGGCGTGGGCGGTGAAAACTATTGTCGATGAAATGATGTACCTACTATATTTTTATCGTACTCATAATTTAGGGTCAGCTAGTTAGGATAATAAAGACATAATTGTGTGCCTAAAGTTGTTGTATTGGCTATTCGTTTTGTTATGTTCGGAATAACATGCGGTTTCTAGATAAGAAGAGGAAAACTATTTTGTTATTGTGTTTATATTTTCAATTAATAGGAATAATGAACAGCTCATGAGAAAATCAAGAGTATTCTGTTAAATTATATTAGTATTGGGATTACTAATTTGTAATGAAGAATATCATGGTCCGTGTAAATAATCGTTTTAATAAGTACATCGTTTAACAAGGTAAGAATTAGTTTTTACCAGTGCTTTCCATGCGGTATTTGACATTTCTGTTATCTGCTTATTCCATATTCATAACATTTTTCTATCCCTCGGAAACAATACTTTCCTAGTTCAAAGGTAACCATGTCCTTTTTTGTGCATCTAACTATGTGTGTACAAAATTTCACGATATAAAAAATATTTAATAGAAATTTCAGAGTTAATTTTTGGCCTTGTTATAGGTATATCATGGCGATTTGGAAAACTCTTAAGTCCACGAATTTATTAAATACCCACAGAATTGCAAAACGCGCCTGTTTAATAAGTAATGGCATAGAATAATTAACAGTTCAGTGATATTATCGTAAATACTATCGTAAAAAATCCGCAAGGTGAAAGATCCGTATTCAAATCCGACACCGAAACACCGTATCGAACACAATAAAATTCTATGAATCCATATCGCATTTTAGACTTCTCTATAATTTATTTTAAAATTTACTAGGCACCCACCAAAAACGATGGTCGCATAAGCTTTAAAATGACATAGATTGGACCCTTTAAACCATGGGACTATATAAAAAGTGTCCTTTCACACGTTTCGCAAAGGAATTTCTAACACATGGCGAGCTGGACCGTAAGCGGATGTTCATGGAACACATTTTTTTACTAAGACCCACGGCCCTATGGTGCATGCGATACGCTTAGTTCCACAGCTAATTAAACTTTCCTTTATAACGCTATCTTATTAACTTCCTTTGTCTTGTGTGAATAAATTTAATCCACAAAACTTCTTTAGTTTTTATTTTTATTTTATTTATATTTTTTGTTTATTTAGTTTCATTTTATGTTTTAGAATCTATATGTATGTATATTATTTGTCGTGTAAGAATGTATATAGAACCGTAAAATAGTAAATATTATGTAAGTAATCACTATAATAATAAGCAGAACAGGAATTGATAAAAAACACAAACTATAAACTGATTAGGAGACAAGATGACTAAATTGTAAATTAATATCAGATCATTCAAGCAAACAGAAAACTGACTTCTGGTTTAGTTGGGACAATATTACGTAATTATTGTATTGTTACAAATCTTTGATACGTGTGCTAATATTCGAATTTATTATACAGCCGTTTATACAGGTTAAGTAAATATGTAAACCGAGAACGTGTTAAAAAAATTACATCAGTGTCCTACATGCACAAATAAATTTTAAGTTTTGGTTACTTCCTCCCAATACAAAAACTGATCTACATGGACAATGAAGTTGAATACAAAACAAAAAAGATCGTGAATCATACTCAGTTTTGTTTTTGTTATAAAATGTAAAGCATCTCGTTTGTAACACTGACCTTTTTCGTGGTCACAGATTCCACGACTGCTATTGGCAGTGATCTTGATACCTTTTTGTAGCTGTTTTTATGATCCGGATAAGGTTTTTTTCGTTTGTTTTAACCTTAAGAATTACTAATGAACATAGACACTTGCTTACAAGTAATAAATCGTTCTAAAATTGTTTGCATTATTTTGCGTAAAGGTTTAGACCAATGTTCCGCGCATCGTAGCTGATATTTATTTCTGCATCGTTAGAAGGACAACAAAACATCAATAACAATAAATGATGAAGTGAACCTTATCGGCAAAAAAGTTTGATAGAATTACACCCTTGTAGTACACTTATATAGGAAGTTGAGTTAATTATAGAAATTTCTTCAGCAATGTTTTTTACCACGCCCGCACTTTAAAAATATGCAAACATTAATATACTTTTGGTATACTTGGCACAAATCGAATTTAAATAGACTGAGAGTGTAGAAGTTTACGTAAAACAGCAGTGAAGGTACAAGAACCCAGTTTTATTCCCTCTATAAAACATAACAACTCTATAAAAGATCGTAACTCTCGACTTACGTGCAAATTGGAAACAGAAATAGAAAACCTAAAATGTTAAGATTTAAGTCAAACTAAAATATCTTTTTTAAGTAACCATAATCAAACAAAAATAATTAACACTTACACAAAAAGTGTCTACTAGCAGCAGACCAAATTTTTACGCAACGCAACATTAGCAGTAAAATGAAACTGCTGCATTATTTCCTCGTCCGAATGTTACCTAAACATAGTTTAGCTCGCATAATTCCCAACACTGTTACAGAAACGTTTTACCAGTACTTGTTTTTGAACTCGAGCCGTGTGAACGTTGCGGCCTTGGTTTTATATCACGTACAGCACCTACATGGACTTTACGGTTCCGTTTTATGCGATCCTGGTACAAGTAGAACTTTTAACTTACATAAAACAACAGTAAATTCACTTAGCCAAATGAAATGCCGTAAATATAAATTACATAAGGACCTTCGCGAAGAGTAAACCTTTCTTAGTACAGACTCGAACTTTAAAGTATTACGTATTGATACCACAGCAATAAAAAGTGGGGTAACGCCCTACCATGGGCAATTACTTGCGTGGTATTCTCCTCGGGATTAGCACTCTAAGCAACTTGTCTTAAATCAACTTGAGGTAACAATAATTCAAAATAACACTAGCTTTATTCAACTTAAACGAAGCCGCGTACAGGCAACGTTGTCAAAAGTACAGAAGAACGTGAAAACTCGCCGCAGAAGAATACTATGGAGTTCTAACTAGTGATAGTCCAGTATAAAAAAATCTCGGTTGAAGCCCGGAGTCATTAATGTCTCCTGAAGGACAAGTCTTTGAAAAATTAAACTTGAGACCAGATTAGAATAGAACTAGTACACCATATGTACCAACTATATAGAAAATATGTGATAAAAATTGACGATAAATATTTAAGAACTAGCTGTGCCCGCGGCTCCGCCCGCTACCCCTCCTTTTAGGGGTTGAATTTTTATGGCCTAAAACA
>DWNR01000812.1:0-17533 GCA_018250455.1 Polygonus leo | reverse complement strand
GGATTGACACGATCGTGTGGGGGGTCTACGGCCCCCCTAAAAACCCCTAACTTTTTTTTTTAATTTTTCTCTCTTTACTAAGTCCCTAAAGACCCAGGAAATTACCTTAATGTCTAGTAAATCAAGTTTTTTATTTCTCGTGCTGAAAGGGATAAGCTTATTTTGTTTGATACGCTTCAAAACAATAATTTTAATTTCATTTCTGAAGATAATAGGTATTTTTACTTATAATCATGACCTTGACAAGACCTTCGTTTCTCTCTCTCTCGGAATATACACTAACAGATTCTGCAGCTGTATAAAGTAGGTATATATTTTGTAATATAATTATTTGAATGATGTTTCATAATGTTTATCTTTTTCTTAAATGTATCAGTTACATTTATGATATAATATTTACCTACTCGCGATAGCGTAGCCCTTGACCAACTATGCGAGTTGTTGTGAACTAGTTTACATGTAAATACCTAGAGATTTAATTTTAAAGCAAGTTATGAATTTGGAGATAAATTTGAATTGAAATTGAATAAATTACAATCAAATTTTATATTATATGTAGTTTCCCTCTGTACCTTTCGGTTGTTTCCTAGAACTATAACTTATACGTATTAGATACTACTAAAGAATATAGACTTTATGTCATATAATTAAAATACGTATGTACTCAAAAATGTCCCCCTCGTTTTGATGGCCTCAAGATAAAATGTATACCTTTCTAAAGCTACCTAATAAATTTGAAATCTCAATGAATCTTTAAACAAATAGGAGTAACATTTAAAATCTTTCGTTTGAGATGCATCTCTCAAATTGCAGACTAATTTTGTACCATGGCACTTGTATACAGTGTATTTTTTATAATTACATTAATTTTGTTCGTTGGCTGTGATAATGTTATTCGTAAGTTGGGCATTTCATTTGTAATAAGCTATTTGGAAGCGAAGTACATCATAGTTGTTGGATGATTCTAGTAATGAAAACGAATATACCTACAAGTAATATTAATAACAATATATTTGTGACATCAAATTTTGTTAGTATTTAGTTATATTGTTAAATAAATTGGCGCATTAGTGGAATACTAGTTTCGGCTTTTCATAAACTTGCCATATGTGCTTGGGTTGCAAAAACTGATGTATAAAAAGATATTTTGTTTTAGTAACACATTCATTAAAATTAAGATTGTATTAACCGCTTTTAAATATGACCCCTTAGCTCAAAATCCTTTAGAGTCACAACTACTTTTACTGCTGGAAAAATGGAGGATGGGTCAAGTGGACTCCAAATTAATTCCACTGCCGTCGTTGAATTCTATCCAAGTACCAGACGTGGAACATACTTATAATGGAAAAGGAATAACGTAAGTAAACGCTCTAAGTCCTTTTCTTAGTTTTCTGTTGGGGATAGAATCTTCCTTTCATGCATATATTTTGTAGATAATAGTTTCACATCGGCCAGGCATCTTGCAACGGCTCAGGTTTTTAAAATTAATATTTTCGTTTTCAAGTGTTTTAGTATTATTTAAGTTCATAACGCTTCAGTGAGGTTTTTTTAGAGTTAACTAGTCTACAATACTAAACATCTGGGATATAGAATTTAGAGTGGCGTTATTTTTCATATTCTTCAACAAAACCTTATTATAAGTATACACAGGAATGAACTTTTTTTATAAAATTGATTGTTTTGTTAGAGAGTCCGCCAAATTAGATTTATTTTGGCTGATATCAATCAAATAATTTTCATCATAAGCGACACGTGTATGAAAAATGTTTACCCAATAGTTGAAGATATCTTAGAGATTAAGGGAATTAAGAGAGCAACATTTCGCTTAGCTTCGCGTTAATCAATACATACAGTAGATAACTATTACGGCAAGTTAATGTAAGTAAATCTATAATATAAAAATGAATCGCAAAATGTGTTGGTAATAACTCAATAACGCATAACTCAACAACGCATGGAGCAATTTTAACAATTCTTTTTTTAAAATGTTCCTTGAAGTCCAAGGATGGTTTTTACGGCGAGAACCCTAAATCAGCCCCTTTCTTTCGTCCGCTAGTCTTATAATAAACACTAGACTTTCTTACAAATGTTTAATCTTTATTATACCTTTTCATTACATGTATTTTTATTTAATATAAATTTCAGGATGACCTACGCATTGAATAAGTTGGAACTGACAGGCTTGGATAGTTTTTCTATCGAAGAATTATTGGCTTCGGAAACTAATACAAAGTTGGAAATGTCATTATCAATCAATGTTCCAAAATTAATTTTATATGCAGGTTAGTAAATAACTGGTTTGTTTGAAAAAAGTTTGACCATGTTACACAAACGTACAAAATTTTGTTAAAATTGGTTGAGTATTTTCACAGTTTAACCCGAAGAAACATCGTGACAGGACATTTATACACATATAATATATACGTTGTTATTACCAAATTAGAATCTCCTTTCATTCTTGAAGTCACTTAAAAAGTCTCAAGTGGCGCAAAATCCCAACCTGGAAGTAGGTATTTAGCTACGACGCTGCCTAAGATGGAGTTGTGTGGATTAATGATAGGATACAAATTAATTGATGAAATCGATTGTAAAATAAATATATCAGAATTAATTTAGTGTGAATGCCTGTTTGTTACAGATAATTATAATATTAAAGGTCGGGCTTATCTAGTATATCCTTTGAATGGCTCGGGGAACATGACGTAAGTAACACAAAGAAAATAACATAAGCAAATGTTAAATTTTACATGTATACAGTAGGCGCGTCGTAATCGGGCGCTCTCTAATATGTTATAATCTCCAATCTAATAGTCCCTGGATATTGCAACTCGGGGAACTATTCTATAATTCTATTATCCGACAGATTAAACAGATTAAACATATACAACTTAAACTAAAGAGAGCTGGGCTATTCGAAAATCCAGCATTTCTGACTATCTGGCACAAGTGTTAAAGTTATGAGTGCCGATTTAACGAATGCGTACTGCATAATATATTATGCTAAAAACAATGTAAATGCTTAAGTTTATGGTCCAGGTCGAAGATCGGGCAGGTACCACCCTTATAATTCTCCGTAAAGCAATTTTTGTGTTTCTGCTTGGAGAGGCCGGCAATACTAATACACGAGACAAAAGATCCCAGTACTCAGGGATTGCAACGTAATATTGTCTATGGGCGTTGCTACCTTTATATGATAATAAAAGTTGATTAATTTGATATATTTTTTTTATTAGTAAGCAATATATGTCTAACAATACGCTGATTAAACATTTAGGTATTACTTATTTAATGTTTAATCGTTCGACTTTCTTTTTCGTGCATTGCTTTTTAGAAACAGAAAGATATAAGTATATTATATGGTAGGACTAAATGTAATTTTGTATTTTAGAATTATCTTTCGAGACAGCGATCTAACTTTTAAAATCCGCTTTGGGCCTACTAACGACGGTATGAGCACGAAAGTACAGGACTTTCTGTTCGATTTTACAGTTGAAAATATAGAGGTAAGTTAATTTTATTGATTTTCCAATACTTAATTTCCATGTCTGGTAGTTCATCCGGATACCAACTGTACGTATAATTTATAATAATTTTACAAATAATTTACGATTAATTTATAATTATTCGCACGGATACCACGATTAATAATATTTTCTTAAAATCCGATTATGTATTACTAGCGACCCGCCCCGGCTTCGCACGTGTGCAATGCTGATACTGAATACACTACAGAAAAATTGTGAACGTATTATACGTATAAACCTTCCTTTTCAATCACTTTATCTATTAAAAAAAACCGCATCAAAATCTGTTGCGTAGTTTTAAAGATTTAAGCTTACAAAGGGATATCGGGACATAGGGACTGCGAAAGCGACTCCATTTTATACTATGTAGTGACTCGTAGCTTAACTTAATACTTATTGACAGGACACTGTCTGCAGACTCCACTAGCCGTTATATAAAATAATTTGCTCGTACGTGTCATGAATTCAGTCGCGTCGATATCACACAGACAGACACACGAGGGCAATCTTTTATATTAATAGCGTAAGCCGATTTATGTCCCACTGACTATGGGACGATAGTTTCATATAAAAATCGATTATGGTTTCTTTTTTAAGAGCTCCAGCAGTAGATGTGCAGAAAAATAAAGAAGATTCTTGATTGCAATTTACTAAATTGTTACGATTTAACAAGCAATTAATCTTAGGGAGCGGAAAAAAGTTACTGGCCGGTTCGACAGCGTCATTATGGCTGTATAAAAAATGAAAAACGTGTAAACCTACTATTACGTTGTCGGTTGTTATTGTTTTAATAAAAAATGTTATAAATAGATGACAAAATTATGGTGTACGGCGTGCGAAGTCGCGGACAGAAGCTAGTTTATAGTAGGGGTATACGGGGCTCATCCCCAAGACCCATTGTGGCTTCCATGTTCGCTGACAAAAAATTGTTTCATTTCTGTTTGAAATACGTAGGTACTAAAAGTTACCGTCATCATTTTTGAATAAAAATAAAAAGGTTGACCAAACATTGAATTATTTTCTCCCAGGACCGCGTCATGAACTCTATTTTTACTCTACGTAAATTGCTTTAATCTTATCTATCTAGAAATATACATTTTTGTACCTTATATTCTGCACCTGATTGGTTGTACGGCTGAAATGGAATTCTTCAATTCAAAGTAAGAAAGTATTAGTCTTAAAATGACGATCTCTGCTTAAATAGTAGAAATAAAACGGAAACTTACTGTTGAACAATATATTATTTGATTTATTGAAGTCATGTATATGTTTGAATGCAATGTGCCATAAAATCGCTCCTATTACGGACGACGTCGTGTCAAATTCTAAACCAATTTATAAAAAAAATGTTTAAGATTTACTAACAAACGAAACTTTATTCTTCTTTATTGATATATGTAAATAATCACACATTTTCGGAGTATTGACCAGAAAAACGCAAATGAATACGCTTCTACTTCACGCTGATCTCTTTCTGCGATATCTTCAGAACGCTTGGTGATACTCAATAACATGTCCTTTTCTTTGTAGGTGCGAGACGTACCACCAAATCTGTTAATGGACCAACACATGAGAAAGATAAAATTATTAAACCAGTCAAATTGAAAGTTGAGAATAAACCCAAAAAGGGAGACGAATTACAAAAGCACAGAGCTAACATGAGGGAGATTTTGATAAATTCGAACGCAACGCCGATAAGATGCAGAGGGGGGATCGGATACGCTTGCTGCTTCTGTACAGAACAGTTCCCGGATCCAGCTGATCTAAAACGACACACGATTGACTCCCACGACGAGATAGCCAAAACAAATTTCATGAAAGGAAAGGACATGTATAAATTTCACGTCAAAATGGACATCACAGCTCTGAAATGTAACATTTGTAACGATAATATCGAAACATTAGAACTGCTTATAGATCACTTGAAGAATATTCATAACAGGAATATGTATACAGATATAAGGAATCAAGTGCTGCCGTTTAAATTCGATTCGGACAATCTAAGATGCTTCATGTGTTTGAATGTCTATCACAAATTTAAGATGTTGCTAGAACATATGAATATTCATTATAGGAATTATGTTTGCGAGGTATGCGATGCTGGTTTTGTTAGTCGTGTGATTCTTGCACAGCATTCACAAAGTCACAAGCTTGGAAACTTTAAATGCGACTTTTGCCCTAAGATTTTTGATACGTTCCGCAAGAAGCGATCTCACGAAAAGTGCGTTCATACTCATTCGACGACGCTGAACAAATGTGGTTACTGCAATGAAAAATTTAAGGATTACCGCAAGAAAGAGAAGCATCTAGCCAAAGTTCACGGGATACAATCAAAATCGCTGAAGTGCCAAGCATGTGATAAGACTTTTATCAATCAGAAGGACTACACGGTCCACATAAAGAGATTGCATTTGATGGACAGGCGATATAAATGCACGGACTGTGAGATGACGTTCTTCTCGGTGTCCGAATTAAAGAATCACGTAGTAAAACACACGGGGGTCAGGAAATTTGTGTGTGATATATGTAACAAAGCGTATGGAAGGAAGAAGACACTGAACGAACACATGAGGATTCACGCTGACGATCGTAGATTCAAATGTGAACACTGCGGTATGGCGTTTGTTCAAAAATGTAGTTGGCGAGGTCATATGCGGTCGAAACATGGAGAGAAAGTTTAGATAGATTCATTATGTTACATTATATAGGGAAATAAATGTTACGTCTTAATTATAATTGTATTATTTCAGGTCTTACCGATTGTTGATAATGATTCAACTGCCTTATTTCACCTTAACTTTGCCTATATTTTGTTCTTCAACACAGAAAGTTTTATATAAAAATCAACACGAACTAAGCCAGCGCTAACATATTTTACTATATCCAATAATGACTTAGTTACAGTTTTAATGCTAAACTCAAGCATGTTACAAAGCCTTAGCTAGAGATCAAAACAAATTAAAATTTACCCGACCTTGTACTGTAAGTAAACTTCTGATATTGGCTGTCACATAACAAAAATGAAACTAAATTGTTAAATAAATCATTTGAGTAGATTTAAAAACGTCATTCCTTTCATGGCTCTTCCTTTCATGAATGGCGAAGACATTCTTTAGGCGTGTGTTAACCATTAAAATAAAATAATTAACCGAATAAATTTCTATTTAAGTGAGTCTGGTAGACCACTTAAAATGTGATAGCTGAAACCACTTCCGGCAATAATTTAATATTTTCTTTTTAGGTTGTCAACGTATAAGTGACTTCAAATTTGAGCCGGACAGCATGGAATCAGAAGTTGAGGAGGAAGACAAAAATATTGAGTCTAGGAAGACGATTGAAATTGAGTTAGAACCAATCTACGCCATACCAGTACTCTCAACTGAAGAAAAAGAGCTTGAGCTGAAAGCAGACGATGTTGAATTGAAACCGGAGGAAAATATGAAAATGCAAAGAACAAATGCTATAGAAATATTTCAATGGTCGAACGCAACACCCATTCGATGCCATCTCGGGAGAGGTTACGCTTGCTGCTTTTGCGAGGAGCAATACCCGAAGCCAGAAGATTTGAAAAAGCACACAATAGAATCACACGATATGGTGCAACAAATAGTTTCAGTTGTAGGAAAAGCCACGTACAGACTCTGTATCAAACTAGACATAACAGCATTACAATGTAAAATATGCAAAGAGAATATTGATACTGTAGAGCTCTTGCTAGAGCACCTGAAGACGGTTCATGATAAGATTGTTTATACGGATATCAAACACCAAATCCTGCCATTTAAATTCGACAACGATTTGCTTGTCTGCTTCATGTGCCAGAGCATTTTTAATAAATTCAAAGTGTTATTAGAACATATGAACGTTCATTACAGGAATTTTAATTGCAATAAATGTGATACGGGATTCGTTAATCGTAGGAAACTTCAGTTTCATATGGCAGGCCACAAAACTGGTGTATTTACTTGTAAGCAATGCCCTAAAGTGTTTAACACTGAAATAAAAAGGAAGGCTCACGAATACCAAGTACACATCGATTCAAAGAGAAACACGTGTAGATATTGTAATGAAAGGTTTAGTAATGCACGTCAAAAAGAAAAGCACATAGAAAAAGTGCACGGTAATGGAACCTTGTAGAAAATTCAAGCCCTATGATACTAGAAATAGTTACACAGATAGATCACACTTATGACGCTTATAAAGTTATTCCTTACCAAGAAAATTTTCCAGTGTAATCAGTGAAAAATTGGTATGAGTAAGGGGTACCAGCAACACATTTCTTATACCATATAGACGCAAACATTTGTGAATGCTATTTGCGCCATCTATTGACTTGGATAACTAATTAATGCTTTTGTGCTATTCAGGATACTATGGGCATTACCTATTATTAATAATAAGTCGGTTTCTTGTATGATGATCGCTTTATGAATTTTTGTTTTCTTATTTTTACTAACCGTTATTATAGAAGCCAAAGAATTACTGTAAATATTTCATATCGACCTAAACAGATCAAAAAATTGTTGCAAACAGCCGGTCGGATATGGGAGTATTACTTATAAGATCCCGGTAGCATATATAAGATATGGAGCCCTAAACAGCGATTGTTTTGTCAACGAAATTACAAGTGTAAACATATACAAGGATCTGCAGGGTTTCCAATGTGGAGTGTGTTCATAGAAGGATCTATGTAATTTCAGTGAAGCACGTTTGAAGGCGTATCAAAGGATACATAGCTAATGTTTCAAAGAAGAGAAGATAGATGCTAGATCTATGCTATTATTTATTTTCTTACTTTTAGAAATAGATGTAGTTTTTGCTATGTTTGTACTTACGTTTACTTTAACCTTAAAGAAGTATGGCGTTTGTACATGATTTTACCTAGAAATGGCACATGTCATCTACATCTGAAAAATTAAAGCAAGTTAAAATACGCATTGATTTTAATGTCGCTTTATTCTTAGACATTTCGATTATTTACTTGTTTGTGTTGTTTTCTACGTTGTTACTTGTTTCTAAATAATTAACCTTAATTATTCCATTGTTTTGGCTTGTTACTAAAAACGACCCGTAGAATGTATTAAAAATCTAAAAAAGAACAAAATTACACATGCTACAGTTTTGTCTTTTACACAAACTAATCTACTAAAAAAAACACTAAAGCTAGCGTATGATAGTATGTTGCGTATAAGTAGTAATATTGTTATACTAACCAGGTATGAAAAGATGCGAAATTTCTTTACGGAAATCACAATTTAAAATAGGCAGACACAATAATTAAATTAAATTACATTAAAAAATATACATTCTTGTCTTAAACACAGATTGCAAGTTTAAGTTGCAAGGGTTGGTAACATACCACTGAGTTAAAATAATAACACACACGCACAAAATACACATCGAGTCGTAGAGAAAGAAGGCCGTTCTATTTGATGAAGTGTGTTAAAATTATATTCATTAAGAAAGCACGGGGAAGCAATATTAAGCTAGTAAGCATGAGAGAAGGGATAAACAAATGATAGACTACTATAAATAAGCAGGTGCCATTAGTTACATTTTCACAGAAATGCCAATCGTGAGAGAAGAGATAAGCAAATGATAGACCACGATGAATTAGCAGGTGACGAAGAGAAATATGAAGCAAAAGACCCTGGCTTTTATTCACGTAATGAACATTTAATAGAGTCCCAACCAATCTTATCTCACTTACGCTTTCTTACCCATAATTTATGTAATAATGTGAGCGATGGCTACGTCGCTAGAATTAGATGAAGTTCGATCAATGGTAAGGCGTTTTACCCTTATGCAAGTCACACATGTTGAAGAACATAGATTGTAAAAACTTCCGATGAAAGATTTGTTTGAAGTCAAATGCAAGGAAATTGATGTTAAAAGAACTCATGAGCACATGATGATCGATGTTTTAAATGTGAGAATTGCAACGGCACGTTTGTTCAGAAATGTACCCGGAAATCGTTTGGAAAGGTCATATTTTTCTTTCAATCTCTTCAGGTTCTTTTTGGCCCTCTTCAAAATAAACAGATTTTTATTTATCCAAAACTGCGACAAGTATCTAAATCAATTTATGTTACTATATATCTAACATAACCAGTAGCAGTAAGTAGGAATTATCGTAAGTTACATCAATATAAATTAAGTATTGCTTAGTTGATATTGCCTTACATAAAACCTTAAGAATTCTTAGGGTTATTCTTCTTACTCATTAAATAATTACTTCAAATTCGTAGGCTTTTAGGATTTATACTACCTAATAGATTAGAGATAAAAATAATGACTATGAAATATCAATTTTTCCTTATCGGATTAAACTGCACGTACCGTAAACTTCTTACTAAACCACGTTAGTGATAATATTCTTAAATAAGACTAATATTAGATGATAATATTTGATAGTTAAAAACGTTGCCGGCAATAATTTAGTATTTTCGTTTTAGGTTTCCAACGTAATAGTGACGTCAAAAGAGAGCTAATCAGTACAGAACCAGGTGCGAAGGAAGAGAAAGAAGATGTCAAGAAAAGAGCTAAAATTAATTTGAAACAGGGAGAAGAGAATATGAAAAAGCATAAAACAAACGCCATACAAATATTTCAATGGTCGAACGCAACGCCCATTCGTTGCCACCTCGGGAGAGGGTACGCTTGCTGTTTCTGTGAGAACCAATACCCAAAACCGGCGGATTTAAAACAACACACAGTAGAATCACACGATATGGTACAAGAAGTAGTATCAGTTATAGGTAAAGATAGCTACAGACTTTGTATCAAATTGGACATAACAGCATTAAAATGCAAATTATGCGAAGAAAATATTGATACTGTAGAACTCTTGCTAGAACACTTGAAGGCTGCTCATGACAAGAAATCGTATACGGATGTCAAACACCAAATATTACCGTTTAAGTTCGATGACGATATACTTAAATGTTTCATCTGTCAAAACGTCTTCAATAAATTCAAAGCGTTAATGGAGCATATGAGCTTTCATTACAGGAATTTTAATTGCGACAAATGTGACACAGGATTCGTTAATCGCAAGAAACTGTACTTCCACATGGCCAGTCATAAAACGGGCGTATTCGCATGTGAACAATGCCCGAAAGTGTTCAACACTAATATGAAGAAGAAGGCTCATGAATACCAAGCACATATCCATTCGAAGAGAAATAGGTGTCGGTATTGTAACGATAGGTTCAGCGATACACGGCAGAAAGACATGCATTTGGAGAGAGTACATGGAGTAGCAACCTTCTCGAGGAAGTGCCAAGCGTGTGACAAAACATTCGCACACCAGAACGCGTTAATGATACATATGAAGCGACACCATCTGATAGAAAGGACGAACAAGTGTGATCAGTGTGACAAAGCATTTTTCTCGTCGACGGAGTTGCGAGCACACATGGTGAAGCACACAGGCCAGAGAGAGTTCCAGTGCGAGGTTTGCTTGAAGTCGTATGGAAGGAAGTGGACTTTGACAGAGCATATGAGGATACATGCTGGTGATAGGCGATTTAAGTGTGAGCATTGCAATATGGCGTTTGTTCAGAAGTGCAGCTGGAGAGGCCATATGAGGTCTAAACATGGAGAAACTGAATGACATACGTATTAATTTAAATTTTCCGTATTCTTCCCGATATAAACATTTTCGTCCATCAGCATTTTGAGGTCTACTCCTGGACATAGGACTCTTCTAAACGGCGTCACTGCGACCACCCTGTGTCTTCAGAATCCAACGAATTCCCTTACCGGTTTTCTGCTGTCTGCGAGGACCTGTGCTCCTTTTATATAGGCTTTTCTCTTTAGAGGATTTTTTATAATTTTCCGAATGAAATGAAAAAAATGTTGTACGTATAAATTTTCATTTAATTAGAGATTTTCTAATTTATGTTATTTCATAAGATTCAACAAATATATTCATGTTAATAATTACAAGAACTTTTATTAAAATTATTATTATTATTTCTCAATGCTTATTTTGATAACGATTTTGACCAATGGTGGTAACGAAAAAAAACGTTGCTTTATCATACCGGCACTTATCAAAAATAGTATGGAGCAGAATTCATGATATGAACTGAAGAAGTGTTTCTCCTCTTACGAGACGATTTGGCAGGTGCCACAACTTCTGAAGTTGAATCGCCACCCTATCAATCCTCCGTAAAGCAATCCTTGCGTTCCGTTTTTTTATCTAAATCTTCGTCTCTATCCTAATAATTCCTCTACAGTTACGGCATTAAAATTTTATCCATGAATTAATTAGTAAGAAAAGATTAACAATCAAATGAAATTTTAACGCTATTTTATGCGATTGACATGAAAGTATGAGGTAAACTGTAGGAAACAAAGAATGGTCGAGAACGATTAAAATAAATCGAACTTTTGGCCATATTTAACTTTTGATGTAAAAATATTCGTTAACCTATTTCGCCTCTTTTTAATACATTTGATAAAAGTTTTGGGCTTTTTGCTAAAAATATTAATACTACTTGACATCACCAAAAATAGTTATAAATTATATACATTTCATTGTTTTGTTAGATGAAACTATCATCCCCTATATATTTCCCTTAGATGATGAATTTCTGAAATTGTAGTGATTACAGACATGAAAATAAATAGAACTGTACAAGTACTGCCTTAATATTACGATGCGGTGCTCTTAGTGTATCAATCTTGAATACATTAATTTATTTTCATTAACCGTAGGTTTGAATTGTGTATCTTGAAATAAAACTTTAGTTTGATTTGTATCTTTTATTTACATAAAATATTCCTTTATCCCCTTAACAAAAACTATAATTTTCTAACAAGTCTTTTCAAACCCGGTCGCGTTTTTTTACGAATTTATTCAAACAAATAACAAAATACTTATAAGAACAAATGAAACATGCTACGGTGTTAATAATCACCTTCTTACAGAAAGATACTACTGAAGTTAATTAAATATAATTATAAGTTATGGTACCTATAAAATTATATTTTATTCTTTTAATTGAAATGCAGTTGTCAAAATTTTACTTAAATAATACGAAGTTTTCTTTGTAGGTGTGCTACGTAAAAGTGAGAAAATGAAAGGGAAAGCGATAAACAAAGAAAAAGACGAATCAAAAACAAATAAAAATAAGAACAGAACTGGCGAAGAATTAGAGAAGCATAGAACAAACATAAGGGAGATACTTCTTAATTCCAATGCAACGCCAATCCGTTGTCGAGGAGGCATTGGATACGCATGCTGTTTCTGCAAAGACCAGTATCCAGACCCAGCTGATCTGAAACAACATACAGATACCCACGGCGATAGTGCCAAAATAAACTTCATGAAATGCAAGGACATGTACGGATATTTCGTGAAGCTTGATATCACGGGGTTGCTTTGTAAAATTTGTAGTAAGAAAATGGAAACCTTGGAAGGGTTTATGCAACATTTAAAAGTGGTACACGGTAAAATTCTGTACACTGATATCAAAAATCACATTCTTCCATTCAAATTTGATACCGAGACTTTACGCTGCTTCATTTGTTTGAACGTCTTCAACAGATTCAAGGGCCTGCTTGAACATATGAATGTGCATTACAGGAATTATATCTGCGATGTCTGTGACGCTGGTTTCGTTAATAAGCACATACTTTTGTGTCATAGAGAATGCCACAAAACTGGTACGTTCGCTTGCGAGCTGTGCCCTAAAGTATTCAATACACTGCGCAAGAAGAAATTACATCAGAGGACGGTACACGATGGAAGCAAGTTGCCTCATAAATGTGGTTATTGTAATGAGAGGTTTAAGGAAAATTTGAATAAAGAAGAACATTTAGCTAAAATGCACGGCATACGAGGACCGGTGACCAAATGTCAAGCGTGTGAGAAGACCTTCGAGACTCGCAGAGCCTGGTTGCTGCACACGAAAAGAGATCACTTGATGCTGAGGCAACACAAGTGTAACCACTGTGACATGGCCTTCTTTTCTAAAAGAGAATTAGAAAATCATGAAGTGAAGCATACTGGATTAAGAGAGTTTCGCTGTGAAGTGTGCCTCAAATCGTATGGTAGGATGAAGACGTTAAAGGAACACATAAGAAGACTGCATAAAGAAAACCGCATAAAATGCTCGCATTGTGAATTGACGTTTTTACAAAATTGCTCATTGAAAAATCACATACTCGCTAAACATAGTGGAGTGTAATTATTTAACGAAACATTTTCTTAACCTTGATTAATTAACAATTGATTAAATTGGATTTACTTTATAAGTAGTTTCATTTTAACCCAAAATTATTCATTGCAATCAATACAGTAAATTTATTGACGAGATATGTATTATGTCAACGACTAGAATATTTTATATCGAATATGAACACTTTACTAAAAACGGATATTGTATTAATCTTAATATATAAAAACCTCTTGTCACGATGTTTCTTCGGGCTAATTTCCGAAACTACTTCTTTGTATGACATTTGCACAGATTTGTGACTTTGTTCATCTTAAAATATAGACTATATTTATTTTGATAAATGACCGCGATATTTTTATTGCAAATTTAACGTTACGTTACACGTCTGCCAGCTCAGCTAGTAGCAATGTAAATATATTGTTACTTTTACTCGCGACGATGGAGTTGAAAATAGACAATTTAGTAATCCATTAAGAAACAGTTAATTAACGTAAAATCTCGATTACCTACAAAACAGCGTTGTTAATAACTATTTCTCTTTATAGGTATGCGAAGGATAACAATACAAAGGATACCAACACCTCGGGCCGACGTGCAGATTGTAAAGAAAAAGAAAATAGTACCTGAAAAATTACCAGAATTAAAGAAGAACCAACAGAATATGAGATATATACTGATGCATTCGAACGCAAACCCGATCAGATGCAAAGATAGCCTTGGTTACATGTGTTCCTTCTGCCCTGAACAGTATCCAGATCCGGTAGACCTAAAAAAACACTTTTTAGAAGAACATAAAAGCGTAAGAATGATTGACTACATGCTACCCAGAATATTCGAACATGTCGTTAAATTAGATATCTCTCATCTTAGTTGTGAACTTTGTGAAGCAACTTTTCTAAATATAGGTGAATTATTATCTCACCTAAAAGTGCAACACGAAAAAGCCGTATACACGGACATTAAAAGCCAGATAATTCCTTTTAAATTTGAAACTCCAGAGCTACGCTGCACAGAATGTTCAGTAGAATATCCAAATTTCAAGTTACTACAAGAACACATGAACTCACACTTTGGGAATCTCATCTGCGACACATGTGGAGCCTGCTTCGTCACTGAACGACTGTTGCTATGTCATATGAAGAGACATACTACAGGCGAGTTCAAGTGTGAACAATGTGAAAAAATGTTCACTAGTCAACAGAAGTTGAGAGAGCACCAACGAAGAACTCATCTTGGTTTTAGTAGACGCAATAAGTGTCTTCACTGCGACGAAAGGTTTCTCGATTATTGGAAAAAGATAGATCATATGGTGAAGGAACATAACGTACCTCCAAACGTTTTGAAATGCCAAGCCTGCGACCGAAAGTTCCAAAACCAACGGGCGTTATCGAGGCATACGAAGAAGGATCATCTGTTAGAGAGGAAGAATAAGTGCACGGAATGTGAAATGACGTTTTTCAGCAAGAGTGGCTTGCAAAGACACATGGCGAAGCACACAGGCCTGAGGCAGTTCAGCTGTGAGATTTGTTTCAAAGCATACGCAAGGAAAAATACGCTAAGAGAGCATATGCGGATCCATGCAGATGATAGAAGATTTTCATGTGCACATTGCGGTATGGCGTTCGTACAGAAGTGCACTTGGCGCAGTCATGTGCGGACTAGGCATGGGGAAGAAGTTTAGTGATTGTGAAGTTGGCTTTTATGATTAAAGCATGTGTAATAAATTCAATAAATCGTTGCGCATCACATAGTTGTTTAATTAAACGAAATCCCTCTTTGTCCTTTACTCTTAATATTTAAAAGTTTATTTTATGATTATGATCTAAACTAATATAATTTTCTTAATTTGTCAAAAAAAGTAACTGGTCTTTAGGTGGATACTCAAACATGACTTGTGAGAATCTTTGTGAAAACTTTGAAATCATTAATTTTTTCCGAAGCGTATATTGAGTGTCTGATTATAATTATTTTTCTTTATAGGTGAAGGACAGGAAAATACGGATCAGAATTTCTTAAAAAGGAATAAGAATGAGCTAAATCAAATAAAGGACAAAAAACTAAAGTCACTCATAAAAACTACAAAGGATTCCAAGAAACACTTAGCGAACTTAAAAACCATACTTCAATATTCAAACGCGACATTATTCAGGGATAAGGATAGTGACGGCTACAAATGTAATTTTTGCACGAAAAAGTATCAAATCCCTAAAGATTTGAAAAGCCATTTTTTACAGGCGCACAAAGATTTTGATGTTATAAAATTGCCTAAAGTCTTCCAATATGTGTTAAAAATAGATATTACTGAGCTGCGCTGCAAAATTTGTGACAAATCTTTCGGTAAACTTGACGATTTTGCGGACCATCTGCAAAAAGATCATAAGAAAACAATATATACAGATATTAAAAACCAAATGATTCCATTCAAATTCGATTCAGATGTCCTCAACTGTGCCATTTGTGGAACAGAATTTTCTAACTACAAGATTTTGCTCGAACATATGCACGTTCATTTCAGGAACTTTGTGTGTGATGTTTGTAACTCCGGCTTCATAACCAAACTTCTGCTAGTCCGCCACCAAAGGTTGCATAAAATAGACAGCTTCAAATGCAACGAATGCGAAAAGGTTTTCAGTTGCGATCAGAAAAGAAAAGACCACGAGAAGAGGATCCATTTAGGCTTAAAGAAGAAGCATAAATGTCATTTATGCGAAGAGAAATTTGCTGATTACTGGACGAAAATGAATCACTTGATCAAGCAACATGGAGCACCGCCGATTGTGATGAAATGCCAGGCCTGTGAGAGATCTTTCTCGAATAAAAGAGCGTTAACAAGACACGTGAAAGAGGATCATTTAATGGAAAGAAAACACGTTTGTACTGTATGTGATATGAGATTCTTTTTGAAAGGGAAAATGAAGGATCATATGGCAAAGCACACAGGCGATAAAAAATTCCAATGTAATGTCTGTTCGAGGTTGTATATGACGAAGAGGTCGTTAGGGCAACACGAATTCAGGTCGCATGGGACTGATAAAAATTCCAAATCCAGGAACTGAGTATTTGAGGTTCAACAAATTTCGAAATCAATATATTATATAATATATTTATTTATTTGAGGTTAACAATCAGTAAATGCGTTACAGTCGAGTATTGTTAAAGTGCATTCGAACTAATAAACAAAACAGCGAATCCTAAACAATTCTTTTTTTTCGTTCTATTTTATTACATCCCCCAATAATAAACTAGGAAATTTCCATATACACTAAAAATGTACGTAAATTGACGTTCTACAAAGCTAACAAAAATATAATTAGTTGCGAAGTAATACTTAGCACTACATTACCAGTGATTGACTTCGAAATAGTTTATTTCAATTATATCTTATTTACTTTAAAGACACAATTTCGTAAAACATTGCAATCATTTTAATGAATACTAGCCCGCGGCTCCGCCCTGGCCCGTAGTGGCTACTCCTCCTTTTAGATGTTAAATTTTTATGGCCTAAAACCTGGCCGGAGGACAGATTAGTCAAGTTTGCATCAAAATCAATTAAGCCATTTTTATGTGATGCGCGGTTAAATAAACAGACAAACAGAAACAGAACAAAAAACTGTTGAAACGTGTTCTGTTATCGTTTCCAAGTATCCCTGTTAGTTGTGGTTGCCTATAATTGAAAAAGCACTTGATGTTTTCTTTTCCCTTTGTTGTTTCATTTTAGTGCTGTTTACTTTCCGTTGGCAATCCTTAATAAATAAATCCCCAGAAAACTATTTTTCGGATATCCTCCATGTACAGACTTTCGACCCTCTTTAGCTTTAT